>WURT03332577.1:5255-24245 GCA_009936505.3 Holothuria glaberrima | reverse complement strand
GCCATCTTGGTAAGCCTAAATTTGTTCGACTAGTGGCGACATGCTGTGTTGGTGACATACTCCTCTGTCCATATGTATAAGAAGTCTGTGGTATGGAGTAACACCTACTTTAGCTGGTGGTAACTCCATGGTATATATCTGTTCTAGCACAGTACATAACCCATGACACAAAATATCAATTGATTTGTGAACAGATTGCACTGCTGTGTATTCTTATATTTTAATCTTAAATTTAATATTAAAGGTCTTAAATATAGTATCTCTATGTGTATGTACCTTCAAAGTACAATTTAAAAGAATTTATAATTCTCTACTGTTAATTCAAAATTTAAAAATTATGAAGAATTTCATAGGCAAACATCTCCATTTGTGTAAAACTCTGCTGACTTCTCTGTGCACATGTAAGTATCCCCCTGAGTGGTGTATCCCAAAGATGAAATTGCAGCATACTGGTCAGGGATTTCCATCAGAATATGCAAAGCTAGTGCCGTCTCTGGGTTCAAACAATTAGTCACAACATCCTGGTATGGGACAAACTGAAGGTTATCAAAATGTCGGGCCAACAGCTTGTCATCATACTCTTGAACCATGTCCCAGGGTCCATCACCAACTCCCACGATCACAATACTCAGAGGGTATTCTGAAGCCCTGATAATTGCATGCACATCCTCTCGGTCACCAGAAAATTGGCCGTCAGTTATTACAAGAAGAATATGATATGACTTCTTTTCCTCAACAATTTCTACAGCTCGTTCGATGATTGGGGCCAAGCATGTGGGCCCTCCAAGCTCGGCAGTGGATGCATGAAGTACATAGCTTTCCATAACCTCACCAAATCCTTTGCACTCCTTGCCATCCTTTGCCATGGGAAAGACACTGTCGTTACGACATGATTTGTCGCCAAAACGGAACACAGGGATGAGGTGATCACTGTCAAACTGTTCCATGGTTGAAGCCATGATAGTGAGGACACGTTGATATGGATTTAAGAGTTTAGAATTAGAAACGTCATGTAAGCATTTCACTCCAAAGCATTTTCTCCCCTGCCACTCATTACTTGCGCTGAAATCAATTCCAATTATTAAATCACTCTTGACCATCCCTGTTTTCTTTATGGCCCCAACAACTTCATCGTAGGTGGTAAATCTATCCAGGAATGTTCTGAAAGTATTGCACTCATTGATGGAAAGGCCCAACTTTTCAAAAACAGAGAGAGAAGCGTACCTTGATTCTGACCGGGATATGAGACCATGGTCATTATCCTTGGGAGGTTTCTGAGATTCCTCACAGTACAGAGTGAACAGCAACAAGACTGCTAACACAGCCACAACAAAAATAAAGAGTGCCATCATTTACTATTAATCCTGTTCCTCCCAGCTTGGTAAGCACCCATCACACAATCCTGCCAGCATCTGCAACCCTTTGTGAATTAAAGAATCAGCTTCCTACCATAATATGTCCAAGTATAGCCTTCCTCTGTTAAAAGAAAAAAGATTACCATGGTTATACCTTTCATATAGCTTGTCCAGATTTCTTTACGGAAACCTATGGATCTCAAATGACCTTTAACCTCCACCAAAAGCAATATTATTTCTCGATTCAACATGGTCCTGTACAGTACATCTCCATAAAATAAGAAATCTGTTAAGGTAACTTTTGCATGCTTTCTTGTAGGATACATATTGATCAATGGAAAGCCAATTTAAGTTTAAGTTTTTCAACCATATGGCAATACTATGATTTATCATAAAACCTCTTTCTAGGGGCAAATACTATCACTCTAACTTCTTAGTTTACCCTAGCTGTGAAATACCATGAAGGATATCTGCAAGTGAAATATGACGTTCGGTTGGTATTGAATTTGATCAATGTTTCTACACATTAAGAGGGGTTTGATTTAGCAATGGTGTTACTTTCTACTAGCCATTAGACAGTGAGGTTTTGAAGGTACTATAGCCAGCATAGCAGAAGAGCTTTTTTGTTCAGCTCAAAAAAAAAAAAAATGGGGTGGTCCAAGCTACAGTATGAAGGTACTGGATATAAGCAAGAACTTCTCATACATAAAGTCTATCCTAAACATCAACTTGCTCAACATCCTGCTTCTTAGAATTCTCACTATTGCGACACGAAACTTTCTGGGCTAATATTATGCATTCCATTCCTTGGCCTTTTTTTAGATTTTAGGCCGGGCAATTGAAGATTTGTGTGGGTGTCACGTGACCATATTACAGTCATCTCTTGATCACCCTTGGATTTCCTCAGGGATTGCACTGTACAAACCACAAATTTAATGCACTTGGCTGAGCTTGCTGATTATGTAACCACTTTTGTGTACAAAGTTTGAGTGTGTGTAATTACACAAGCTCTGTTGATGCTTCTGCTGTCCCCAGACAGTTGTGGGCAGACTATTTACACTTGAGAGAAAAAATTCCTGTTAGGCAGAGTGTGCAAATTTACATATTACTTGCCTGACTGGCTACATAATCCTGAAAACAGCCCAACCAAACTGCACGTAATGAAGGCTTCATTGCCTTGTTCAATCCAGCCCTGTCTTACATTATATTAGGGTGAAACCACTTCTATAAAGAAGTATAGTGCCTGTTATTACAAGTCATAAAAACTTCACCATATGCGCACTGTTTCTGCATTATGTCTAATTTGCTACGGTTAAAGTCCACAACTTACACCATCCAACTCAACTTGCACATTACTGTTCACACTGGAGGTGTACCTGACCTCATACATTAAATGTTAAATGAATACTGTTGCAGAGCAAAATGTCCACAATGGAATGATGTGTGCATATCAAGGACAAACAATTCAGTACTTGTTCCATTTACAGTGAAATAAAATCTACTGTATTTTCTACAACTAGCCAAATGCCAAAGTAAATTTTTTGTTTCAGCTGAAAAGTTAAATGCAGTTCAAGTAGTGTAAGTGGGAGGGTGTGCATACAACTGTGCATGTAAACTTGATGTACTTAGCAAGTTATTTTTAAAGATATTTATTTATTTGATGTGCTGTATAAATGATGCTATAATTATGTGCATAAATGTACCATATACTAGTAAACCTTGCGTTTTACAGGTTCAAGACCTGTGAAAGATATGACGTAAAACTTCTGTAACACTTGCTAATACAGTAGTAATACCCTTTTATTTGTAGACCCCAACTTCTTATTTGTACCAAAAGATATTATTAGCATGCATAGATATCAACCTTCTAGATACCTATACCCTTAGGAAAAGTGACTCCTTATGAAGACTCAAATATCAGGGAGGAAATGTGAATTCAACATGCGTGCCATCGTATTTAGCAATCCACATACAAAAATAAGAATCATTACAAATTTTTTTTTAACAAATTAAGCAAGACCGGGTGTTTGGTCTAGTGGTAGAGCGCCTCTCACGCGGGAGGCCCGGGTTCAATTCCCAGGTCGAGTCATACCAAAGACTTGAAAAATGGAACCTTCTGCCGTTGTGCGTGATGCTCCGCTTAAGCAATGGAGTAAGGGAAAACAAGCCAGTGAGCCACAACTGGAAAAAAGGCCGTGGCCGGCTCGACTTGAACCAATTGGTTGGAAACTGGGCCGTTAAGCCTCATCTAACTAACTACCAAATTAACAAATTAAGCTGTATGCCTGTGGGATCTGTCAGGAATACTGGACTTTTCTCTGAGTATTTATCACAAAACTACGTAGGCATTACATGCATGTTCAACAAGAGAGGAAAGTGCCCAATTAGCTCAAATGAAAAAGTTGAATCATCCAAGCAGAATAAACCTACAGTAAATCTTGACAGCCACATGGCTATTGTGTGCAGCTTCATACAGAAGAATGCAAGCACACTGCTTCCATTGTGCTGGTCACTAGACATTGCTTGAGCAGCTTCACAGATGAATGCACATACACAATACTCTACCGAACTTGTGTTTATCCCAAGGTAGTATGCCTGCTTTGGTAGGGATTTAAGTTTCAGTGTACCTACTGGCTTTTTAGCATGAAAAGTTATGCACTAAAGACTTTCCTATTTTGAGCATTTAAGATATCAACCAGCCGGGGTGGCACCAAGAGGGGGGAGGGGGGACAGGCCATGGCCCCCCCTTGGGGAAGGCTGCCCCTACCCCCCTTGGGGAATTTTCACATTTTTGTTGGGGAGTCTTAGTCGATACGATAAAGTATGCAGTCCCCAACGGCGACTACTTGCCCTGACGGTTTAGCTGTTTTTTTGCTCTTAAGAGGACAATTTCTCTTATAAAACTCCAAAATTTTCCCACACTGCAGAGTCACTCTGTTTATTCAACAGTTACATTCAGCATAGCTAGTAGCACAAGTCTTGTCCATCTTACCAAGTAACATGTAGGTGGAGAACACAGTTTAAGTAGAGGCCATAAATTTTATCCCGTATCTCAAATGGCTAGAACTTTGCTGTTCTCTTGTGTGTGTCATGTAGTACAGTCAGTTGGAGAGCGACTCACAGAGCAAAGTTTGCCTATGGCATCGGGTAGTCCAGTAGTTTCGATACAATGTATGTTACCACTGATACGGTCTACAATCCCTACAGTGTTCCTTTTTTTTCCTTTTTTTTTTTTGTTCTTAATGATTATACGTATGTTTTTTGTGTAAGCCTTCCAAAACTTTCGTGTGCTTCACGCACTTGCAATTTCATGATTCAGATTCAAAAGAATACTATCAGTGCACAACTCAGCTCTTGAAGTAGTCCTATTAAGTGAAAACAATGAAAAATATGCATTACAGTGGCATGGAATACTTATAGCTCCTTCATATCCCCTTCTCACCACCCCCTGACAAAGGGGCTGTCGGAACTAGGGGTGACTGGCATGCCCCGTACCCCTTGTCGGAAAATTTCTGTTGCCACCCCTGGTCGGTTTTGCTTTCAAAAGGCTCATTTCTGCAATCAAACCAAAAATTTTCGGTTCGCTTTGCCCACTCTTCCTCAGTTCCAATCTGTTACTTATAGATACAGTACAAACCCTTTCCACCTTTTCAAGAAAATTAATAAGTAGAATACATGGATTTATGTAAATGTCCGGAATTTCTTCTCATTTGCTAAACCTGTAATGTTCTCTTCTGTCTGTCATGTGGTATGGCTAGTGACCCAAGGAGGGAAGTACATTGTAATTAGTCAAGCTCGATAGGGCCCAACTGCCCGGATGATTGGCGTACATAAGCTTAAAATAAGTAAGATTTTTTAGTGCAGGCGTAATCCGAAGCATTTTCGCACACTTCGCGCGCTTTGCAATTTTACAGTTAGATTCCAGCCACTACATTAAATCAGCAGGGAACTATGTTCCTCTAGTATATACAAATTTTATGCAATATATGCCCCGCAATGGCATGGTATAGTACACGTTTTCTTGAAGTCCCCCTTTGCCAACCCATTCGACCACATCTGGGCTGTCGGGGCCCCGGGTTGCTGGCCCCCCCCGGTCGCGAAGTCTCGGCCCCACATCAGGCAAATCCTGGAGCCACCCCTACAACCAGCATGAAATATTGAGTTGTTTGCAGACACCATGTTCATGGACTCCGAATGAATCATGAGGATTAGCTTTCAACCAATCATTTGAGTGTTCAGTGTACCACTTACCATACTGTATACTGTACTATTGTGGTAATATCTAGCTACTGTACTACTGAGGGTCAACCATGGCTCTACTGTGAAAGCAGAACAAAGTGAGTACAGGATGGTAACACATTTTTAAAGTTGCACGGAATTCCACTCACATACGAGATACAGTAGCTTGTCAAATAGCTTCACTTTCCAGTCTGGTTGTCCTGGATCGACCTCAAACATCAACCTTTTGAATATTTAATTACACATGAGTGCACTGATATATCAGTACCTACTGGCTAGATGCAATGTCTCCCTGTTGATGTCTGTGTCAGTTTTAATACTGATCAATTCAACAGTACTGTACATACTACAAAGAATACTATACACTGGTAAGATTGGTGAACTTGCCACAAGAAAGGTTTGAAATCCCCACACAATCAATCTTCTTACATATCAACATTTACAGTACACACAGAATCCCAGTCGGCTTTATAAATTGAACAGAACTACAGTAGACTTAAAGTGTGAACCTGATGCTAAATTGATGGCCAGCTCAAAGAGTCTATCACAAAAGGTAACAGAACAGCTGAATGATACCTCCGACTACTGCACAATCAATATCGGGTTGGAAAAATGAACTGATCGGAGAGAATTAAATTACACTCACAACAGGGATGGCATTTTCCCTGAAACAGAACGTTTTGCATGTATACCTTGTGCAGCTGCCAAATTGTAGCAAAAATAAGTAATGAGTCTGACAAACACTGCATTTTAATGAATTATTCCTTCACAAATTTTCAGGTATAGTACATTGCATCTTGAACATGTACTTGTAGGCATTTCAAACTTCTACTGTAGCAATGGGGGTTTAATTGAAGCATAGCATGAACAGCTCTGCAAAATCAACATAAAAAAGTGTGAGTACTGCATTTAAAGAGGTAATGCACACCCACTGGAAAAAGAATTTAGCAGGTACCACTGTACTGTTCATGGCTGAAAATTAATACACTAGTGATATTGATGCTAATATTCTACAAATTTATATTTTATTGTAAACAGCATCAACGTGCTAAAACAGGCAGGCAGGTAGGCAGGTATGCAGGCAGGCAGGCAAGCAGAGAGACAGATGGATTAGCAGACAGACAGACAGACAGACAGAGACAGGGAGACACAGACAGACAGACAGACAGACAGACAGACAGACAGACAGGTATTAAATGCAGACAACCAGACAGATCTAGACAGCACGGTTCCCACACTTTTAAAATAATGAAATTCAAGACTTTTCGCAGACTTTTTCAAGGCTAAAATAGACATTTTTAGTACTTAAATATAAAAGAATGACATACCAAAAAAAAAAACAAAATAGCCTCTAATTTTACACATTTACCCAGCATGGACACACACATAACATGATCTAAACCACCGAAAGTGTAAGATTTTTTAATTTCAGACCAAATAGCAATTTTAAAGGCTTTTCAAGACCATGAAAAAATTCCATACAATTTTCCAATTTTCCCTACTGCGTGGAACCCTGAGATAAAGTGACAGTGGCAGATGACAATAGCTCATACAGCCCTTTGAGCTGGTTTCAGCTACTACTGCAACCTGGAGTAATGTTCATCTTTATATTCAACTAATATAATATACATTACTATATTAACAGCAGTCAATTCTAGTTACTTGAGAGCACATGTACTTTACAAAGCTGTACATGGATATAGCACAGCCTAAAATGTACCTGAAGGTTCCTGAGGGGTCAAGACTCTCAGGGCTCCTTCAATTTGTTTGACCAACCCCTAACCTTCTCCCACCCTTTTCTAAGTTTTAAAAATACCCCAGCCAAAGGTCATGATGGCCTTCATGCCCTACTATAGCTGAACTGTATGTTTCTGCATGGCATCATATGTCCCTGGATTTCCTGCATTTGGCTTTGCAATTACCTATTTACTTTGTCTTGAGTAAATTTACCCTGTTGAGTTCCATTTTTGAGCCCTGATTTATTCAATTGAATACATGCATGGCAATTACCCTACTGTACAGATAAATGCAATCAAAATGAGACTCTAACATACAGTACATGCACTGAGAACTTTCAGTGCAGCTAGGCCAGTAGCATAATTTTGAATATGCAAAAGACAAAACTCCATTCAATTTGTTTGACTAAATGTGCACAGCTCTGCATGCTACATTAAAATGCAGCTTGGCTATTAACTATATAGTGTACCACTCAAAATTTACCTAGCACTGGTACAAGTGCATTACAGTACGCTATTCAGCTATTGTCCTTTAACAGGTAGCTGCATGGCATCAATGGCATGCCCCCAATGTCTTCTAGTATGATACCTCTCTTTACATGAAAAAATTATAAAAAAGGTTTTATGTTTCAGTAACTATGGCCTTAATTAAAAATTTTGTTAAGTACCAAATAATTTCCACAGACCTCTTTTCACTTCTCTGAGGGTAATGAATTTTCACAGCTTTTTTTTCCCTTGCCCAATCTTGGCTGGTGACATTGGTCAATGCCCTTGCTTTCTCAACAAGATGCATGCTTCATCATGCTGTCTTGACAAAGCGCTCTGTTTATAAAACCACACAGTCACCGTTCTATTGTTCTGCTAGGGTATTACCATTTTACTAACCCCACTGCCTAAGACCATTTCTTTTCATCACATACAGTACATGATGATTCTATTTTACTAAGGTCACATACAATAACACAGTATAGCAACAGACTTCAGGCCACAAGATTCGTTTTCCTAGTCCAAGGCCAAACACGGCCTTTGTAACCAACAATCTTTGGTTCAATCATAGGCCAAAACTCTCAGTCTCATCCAAGGCCACAGTAATGCACCTGAAATAAGAATATTGAGCCAAGACGCAGTTCGCTACAACTTACAACAATTGCGTAGACAAGGCAACTCAGTGCACTTATAATGCACAGATCCAATGCAGACAGGTCTAAGCATAACCCTAACAATAGCATAGTACAGTTAAAAGTTGTTCTACTACATAGCGGATGTATGTGCGTAAGTACAAACATACGTAAATTCAAGTAGCGCAAGTGTGGCAGAAAACTGCGGCGAAAGCTGTATCAGTGGATATCATTTGTGTGGGAATCTGTTTTGATGGTGAGCTTTCGAAAGCAGTGATTATCGCTAATGATCTGCGTAGCTTAAACACAGAATTTGCAGTTAGACTGTGTAGGTTGTTTGCGGAACGAAGCCCAATTGAGCGAAAAAGTATGCAAGCCAGATATGGCGGCCGCAGATTTGTAAGCACGTATATATAGCAGAAACAGCCTGTACAAGGGGGATATAAACCATCGGTTTGTATACCATGCGAATCGAATATCAAAAGAACGATTTTGAAAGTGAAATGCATGCTGCATCCTGCATCATGAATGTTTGTTTAAAAAGAATGATGAAGGAAGCGAGCTCCGTATTTAGTAGAATACCGAGTGTCTTAACTGATACATCGATCGCCAGCCAAAAGTGGCCTTTGATAAGTTTAAGGAAAACGGCTGTCGGAGGCCAAAAAAAATTTACAGGGACCATGGCCGTGATGGCTGTCGTGTATTTTGTGGCCTGGACTTACTGCCTACAGTACTTCTTACATGATTCCGTCTTTTGTTGCAGCCCAAAACATTTTGGAGGGTCACTCAAAATATTTATGTTTATAGGTGCAAATTATCTAGGCCTGAAAGTAAAGTTCCATATTTGGCAACAAGGGAGGCTATTCTAGCAAAACTATTCTCAACATACTAAAGCACCACCCGATAGTAGTGATTCACTTATATTTAGATGATGTGGCATATATTTATCATACCCCCTACTGGAGGTACCATAATTGCAAGCAAATGCTGATTGCCATGGATGTAACAGCTCTATCTGCTGAAAATTGCAAAGAATTTGACAATTAAAACAGCATCACAAAAACAAGACCACATTGCTGTGCTCAGCTTTTGTCTGCTTCTTTGGACCTGGGAGTAGTTAGGGAAGGAGATCCAACATATGTCCTTTGAAACTAGGTTGTTGCCGACATTAAGCTGACAACTGCCTTGCTCTTGAAACTTCTCTACGAACCGAAAGATATTTAACGGTACTGGAGACAATAGTTTATGTCATCTGTTACATCTCAAGCTCTCACTAGAATGATTTTACCAATTGGTTTTACATTGCCAATCCTCAAGGAAAACTTCAAAATTTTAAGCTTTCCTCATTTGTCGTCGCAGTTAATATCATTTCAATTAACTTCAATGAAGAATTTCTTAGAACCCACTATGTTGACAATGCTTGCTAAGAATGCAGAAAGTTGTGGAAATTGTGACGTTTTTGGCAGATGTGAACAAAGTGTCAATGATACGGCCCATCAACATCTTAAGAACACAAAGAACTTATACTAGTTAAACGTTTATGGACAGTCCTCTAATTTAAAACCTTTATTGAAGCTAAGCCCTTGTCACCAAAGAGGCTGTACTTCAGAGTAACATGTTGACAATGACCTTTGTTTCTAAATTACTTGATTTTGAAAGGAGTGGACGGTCATTAGGAGGTGTAAGTTAAAAAGGCTAAATAATGGGAATAAATTTAGGGACCTGTCAATCAAATTTTGTTTCCTAAAAAGAGGTTAACTCACTTTCAAGCACATATTGTCTGAAGGATAATAACACTGGATCTCCTTCCCTTACAACTCCCTGTTTGGACAAAGGATCTAAGAGCAGAGGTGTGATGAAGCATACTGTATTCCATGTTCACTGCATTAAGTAACCACTGACAGAGTTTTGCTTGCAATTTGTTCAATAAAGTCACACAAATCAAGTTCATACAGGATTTGCCTATGTTCTCCTGTATACTATCTCAAAGACAAAATTTGATTTGATATTGTCCCTGTTTCTATGCTACAAAATATGCTGACAACCTAGAGAGGAATGATATTACACCTCCAACTGCATCTAGTCATGCATACATACTACATGGAACATGAATTGTCAATCTATACAATTCATCAAAAAATGTATGTTTTCCTCTGAAACAAACGTGATCAGACTATGAAACTAGCTACTGTAGAAGATGAAACAACTATACAGTATGTATAGCAGGGTTCATGAACTTGAAAACTATTGTTAGCATCAACGTACAGTATCAACCAATCAGATGCCTGAATTGTTTAAACACTTACCAATGATCTTAATTACTCATGCAGCCAGTATATTATGTGCAAATATAATCAAATATGTCAGCATCTAACTCCAACAGACATATGCTTGTTATTTAAAATTGCAAGTTGACACAATGCTAGGTACTTCCCATCTCTAAAGCCAGCCTGTAATATATTTAAATTAACTGACTGCTCCACAATTGGAAAGCTTCATCAAGAGTATGAATGAAATGCCCCACAGGGATAGAGGTGACCTTTGAAATTTAACAAACTTTGCACAAGATTCTTATCTCCTGACCAATTTGATTAGCAGAAAGCTACAGGATTGAGAGAGGAATATGATTGATGTTTCTAGGCATGCAAGCTAGACTTTCTTTGAGCTGGGAGCATGGCACAATTCCACTTTGAGAATGAAGAACTGATCTATTAATAATTGCTACAAATTGAATCAAATATTGACAGAATAGCCTTGACAAGCACATTTACTTTGTTTTTGGATGGGAGCAATGACTGCTGTGTTGCAAATAGTACAGAACAAACACAAATCCCCTTCACATTATGTAATCGTCACCTATAACCAAATTTCCTTACCTGCGTGCACAAAGAGGAGACGTAATTACTCTAGAAAAGTGTGTTATGGAAAAGAGTTTCATTCCCACATAAATCTTATATTTATAAGTCCTGATAAGGAGAGCATCATTTGGCTGCACATATCCTTGCTAATAGCTACTGTATGGAAAGTCTCAGTCCACATACTCGATAGCAGGGCAGCACTTTGTATCTGCAAATAGTACTGTTATTGAGAGTATAAACTCCAAATCCCTGAACTTTCCCTGCTACCTTCCTGCAATTTCCAGGGGGATTTTCCTCTCCATTCCCTACAATGCAAATCATACTGTAGTTAAAAGTGGCCATATCAATAACTGGGCATGGGGGATTTGAGGTTTCAATTGGAATGCATTTTAGCCATGGATTCTGAAAAAACTCAACTGCCATTGAGTGTAAATCTATTGGCACTCATAGATATTTCTGTGGAGATTTACATTGAGCCTACCAAAAAGTCTGTCCACCTTTTTTGTGAGCTTTTCAGTGAGGAACAATAGGGCTATAAAGCAAAGAACAAAACTAACTTTGCATGGCAGATAATGTTATAAACATCCATTTTTCTGGGAGCAAATGCAACTTTGAATTTTACAGTTCATGTATCACAAAATAAAAACCTTGTGAAATGATCTTTTCTGCTAAGCAGGTTCTCAACTTCTTCGTGATTATGTCTGTCTGAATTTAACCATGTACCTAATATGTCAAACACCACTTACATCTTGGTCTCTCGAAAGAATGACAGCGGTGGGATGATTTCCGCAAAGTGAAAGAGACCATTGTATCAGATCTAAAAAGGGGAATACCACTATCAATGAAAGTTGTGTGTCAAGAAATTTCTGTCAAAAATACATCATACTGTAGGCTAAATAACTACTAGAAATGGAAATTTTCGGGCCAGTACTTACATCACACATCACAGATCTATTCCTTTATTTTGAGATAACATGTTATATAGGAATGAACACTTCAAAGTAGTTCTGAGTGGTACCCATATAGGAACAGAGGGAGGGGTAGCCATGTATTGGAACAGAAAGAGGGGTAGTCATGTATGGGAGAAGAGGGAGGGTAGCCATGTATTGGAACAGAAAGAGGGGTAGCCATGTACTGAAACAGAGGGAGGGGTAGCCATGTATGGGAGCAGAGGGAGGGGTAGTCATGTACTGACAAGAGGGAGGGTGTAGCCATATATATGGGAGCAAAGGGAGGGTAGCCATGTATTGGAAAAGAGGTAGGGGTAGCCATGTATGGGAGCAGAGGGAGGGGTAGCCATGTATTGAAACAAAGGGAAGGGTAGCCATTTACTGAAACAGGGAGGTATAGCCATATATTGAAATGAAGGGAGGGGTAGCCATTTATTGAAATGGAGGGAGGGGTAGCCATGTATTGCAAAAGAGAAAGGGTAGCCATGTGTTGGAGCAGAGGGAGAACAGCCATCTAAGGATGGAACAGAGGGAGGACAGCCATCTAAGCAAGCAGAGAGGTTATCCATGTACTGGAACAGGGGGTAGTTATGAAGAGTACTTTTGGAACAGAGGAGTATTGTGCCAGGTTACAATGGCTTTTTTGAAGGTTTTTCTGTAAAATATTAATAATTTTCTTTGGTTTCATTTTTATATTTGTTCAATTATATATTCTTTTCAAATAAATCTCCTTACTATTTGCATGTACATTCATTACCCATTTTAATGCACAGAGCCATTTCAAGTGAGGAGTCATATCAAGGTTAAGACAATGAGTGAAATTGCCAAGTTAAAATGATTACCAAAGAATCCAAAACCAAAAGAATTTTCTGGGGTAACATCATCACAGGCAGTACAGGTTAATTGCCTCAGCAAAGGAAAGTGCATGGATGTTCATCGATCTGTGGTAAGGCAAAGTGCATGTTATAATCACACTATGTATGTGAGACTCACAAAAACGTGAATGTGGCTTGCAGTAATTTACGGTACAGTGTGTGCCTCTTCTACTGTATATGCACACCATAAAAAACAGTGCTCACTTATACCATTTTTACATATGATCTTCCATGGCCACGTATGGATACAGCTCCAGAAATGTCAAATGTCACTGTACTGTATCATACCCATAGTTTTTTGTCAGACAGCAAGCATCAGAAAATATCATACCGCTGATACTTGATAGCAAATTGTACATGGTTTATGTCCCTCCTTGACTACGGTAACAGCCTTTTTCATAGCCTTCTCAACTGTGAGATTAAAAAGAAGTTGCAGCAAATTCTAAACATGTCTGCTAAGCTTGTCCTGAATTCAAACAGACTAAATAAGTTCAATAACTTGTTTAAAAGAACTGCACTTCAACTTCAATTTAAGAATCTCACCTCCGTTTTGAAGTGCTCAGATGAACACGCACTAGACTACCTGACCTACATGCTTGAATTACTGTAAGTACTATTAGCAAACAGGTTCTTAGGTCTAGTGTCAGGAGAATTCTCCCTTACACCAAGGTCACACTACAAACTTTTGGTGATCGATTGCTCCTTTTCAGTTGCGAGGCACTTAAGTTTGGAACGACCTAAGTTCCAAGTACTATTCAAATTGCTCTAGAAATCTTCAGCTGTGCAGAATGTATAAACTTAAAACTTGGTTATTTCCAAGCATTACACCCTTTTGTTGTTGCTTTTGTGGTTGTTTTATGTCTTCACTTAACGCTTAAAGGTATTTGTTACTTACATGTAAACAGAAGGTAAACACAGGGAAAATGACCTTCAAAAAGAAAGCACTACTTCAGTTTACTGTATATGGAGTGTGTCGGTGAAACATCACTGCCCCATCACAACAATGCACTGGAGTGAAAACAATGCACTGTGCTTATTCAGCACATAGTGTATTCCAAGGACTGTTTTCTCTCCAGCACTTTAGCACATTATGTATTACCATATACGATCATACTGCAAAGAGTTGTTGTTTTTCACTCCAAAGTTGCTAGGGTAACAAAAAGACCCAGACGACTGACTCCATACTTATGCCCCTCAAGGGCACATGCAATTTACTGTATGGCAGGAATACCATACCCATGGTATAGGGACACCTGACACTTCTTACACTATTCCTGTATAGCAGGAATACAGCCCGAGTATGCATGGTATAAGGGTACCCTCACTTCTATCAACAATATATATAAAAGTTACAAAAATAAGTGCAGCACGAGTTGCAAATTCCGATTTCAACAAAGTCTTATTAACTTATTAAGGTTTGTGAGTATGCACTCTTCACCACTATCTTTAAGATATAAGTACATATGATATATTTATTACCTTTATAACAAGTACAGAGCCTACAGAACAGTTTAAGTTAATTTAGTTTTACAAGTTTGTACTTATAAATGTAACTGTAAATTTCCCTTAAATATTTATAATATTTCATCAAACTAAGTGAAAGGGGAACTTTTTACTCTTCCTATTCATACTGAATAAATAGAAGGGCAAACCCTCTGTATTTGTTCAAATTCTTCCAGTCAACATGACAGTCTATAATATGTTACTTTTTATTATGGCTTTTACAGAGACCATAATAAGCATTCCATTATGTTGATTTCCAGCAGCATTTTGTCTACTGCAAAATGAGTGCCCCAGGGATCAAAATTCAAACACTGAATGAACAATTTTATGGTTTTTGCCAATTACTGACAAACAACAAATCAATTTCTTCCAATCCATTAGCTTCCATCATCTATGGATGAACTGGCAACATGAGTAGCTACAATACGTAACTACAGGATGGCTTTTTTTGAAGCACAATTTTAAAAAAATTTTAGGATATTGATCTTCCAAAGATAAATTACCAGCAGTTAATAATAAACATAAACAATGTCGTACGTGCGGTCTCACAGTTTGTCTTTAAAACAAAGTACTTACCATGCAAAGTGATGACCTCACAACATTTCTGTGCTTATGATTTTTACTGAGCTATAGGCTGTTACACTAGAAGTATACAAAACTTACCGCACTACCAGGAATGTGGTTGGTCACACATGTCTACAGTATGCCTGAACTGATGCTCATGTTAAATCAAGACTTATCTTGTAGGCAGATTTTCTAAAGTAGCATTATGATTCTGCTTAGTTTTATTGTTTGCATGTAAAAAAAAAATCAATAGACAGCATATGTATATTTGTACATTACTGCACTGTGCTGTAGATTTAACAACTATTGCTGTGAAACATGCTCCACAGTCAAGTCAGAGTTCTCAACATTACATGGATTTGGAAATAAAATTACATGATTCTACCTATTGAATTTCGAAATTCCAGGCCTTTTTCCAATTTTCAAACTAATTTGTTTTGAACCTCTTTGGATGCTGGATATGCTGTTTGGCCATGAGACAGTTTAACACACCAGACTGCACCACTATAATGCTTGGACCAACAGGAGCAGTTCTGAATTTTCCTTAATTTCAGGCACTTTTTGCTCGTTCCCTCTCATTTCCCTGATTAAGTATTTAAAGGAAACTGTTTTTCCTAGTCTTCTCCAGATGATTTCCAGAATGTCTGGCCCTGGAGCAAGCATGTATTCTGATAAAACTGTCTCAGCAAGTGAGGACAATAATTTGGACTTTTCCCATGTGTAACAGCTTGTAATTGTCTCCTCAATATACAAAATGGTATGTGTGGTTCAATGTGAGATTCATAAGTTGTACCTCTTACAGATGTAATCTGAGCAGGAAAGTAGAGCAATCCCTACAATCAAAGTGGCTTCAGTTAGCTACAATATGTTGGTAAACTTAGTATATAATGCAGTTCAAATATGTACAATTTCCATCTGAACTTGAAAATGTATACATGTACAATAATAATTTAGCACATAGACTGGTGTAGTTGCGCCAGCATAATATATATATATATATATATATATATATCATTGTAATCCACGTACAGTGTATGTTCATCGCACTGTATACTGTTGGTTCAACAGGCAAAGGTGTAATTTACAGGAAATCAGTGTTTCCATCTGTGTCAGAATTTTTAAACATTTGAAAATTTTTTTAAGGAACACAATTGTAATTGTAGGAGATTATTTTTTTATCTTCTTAACATTTGCTCAAAATGAGAAAATAAGCAGGGACAATTCTAGTTAGTAACTATTACACTGCAAAACATTTTGACTCTTCTTTTGCAACTGCTAAACTTAATCATCCCTTCCTGCCTAACACTTCACAGGATTCTCACATTTTGTTAATCAACTTGAAAAATTTGCAATTTTCTGAGTGACTTATGTGATTTCTACAGAGGGCACTATTGTTCATAGCATGTGGGGGGAATCAAAGATTTGTGACATTCAAAGAAAAGATATCCTATGATATTTTAGGAAAAATTACTTTTTGGAATACTGCTATATTTCATTCATGGTCCAGAAGGCTTTTCCACCAAAATTTTGCAAAGGCTGTGACTAACGTGACATGGAATGGCCATATAGGATTCTTTACTGGATTTAACATAACCATTGTAAAGTATGGAAACAACAGTATATATCTATGTTTCCTAACTTCAGGACAAAGTGGTAACAAGGTTTTCAGAGTGTGACTGACCAGTGAACCAAGATAACCTTTGCCTCCAGCAAAATCAAGTGTTCTACTTCTGACTATAATGGATCCACACACCATACTAAGTATAAAATCTACCCAAGCTTCCTACCTTGAGCTATCATGTTGATAACAAAGTTTTCAGAGACTGACCCAAGTGACTCTGATGACCTTTATATCCACCACAAACAATAGGGTTTTTCCTCTCACCGTAAGGCATGCACATACTATAGTAAATATGAAATCTATTCGAGCTCCCTACCTCCAGATATCATGTAAAGGTATACAGAGCTGGACCTCCAGTTCCCCAGCAACCCTGGATAACCTTTGACTTCCACCAAAAACAATAGTGTTGTTTCTCTCAATATGGGGAATCTACACACTAATTTGAAAACTGTCTATTTCCCCTCTGGAGATATTGTGTTAATGAGCAAAGTGTCACGTAGACACGCACAAACACACATGCACACCTACATATGCACACCATCATAATGCATACAGTAGGTTTCTCTTCTATGAAACCAAAAACAAACAACACATCATTTTTCCTATTTTCAATTTGTTTTCACTTTTCAGTTTATGGAGAGAACAAATACAGAATAATGCCCTTTGAACTTTATAAATATGCTCATTTTGCTCGTACTTTCTCTTTAAAACATGGAACTGTAGAACAAAACTAGCTTATTTGTCAGCCATTTGAATTTTTTAAAATCTGTCAAATTGTTGTCAGTGGTCTGCTATTCTTTACACATGACATCCCTCAAACACCAATACAGTACATGATTCTGTTTGTAAATTACTATACAATATTAAGCACTTACCATAAAGCTCTTAATAAACAAATACTTTCGAGTCAGATCTTTTACACATACTTCTTGACTCTGCAATGACCTACTTTTTTGTGTAAGTTCTGAAAGAATAATTTGAAACAAAATCCAACTGGATTTGTGCTAGTATTTTTTGTGAAAACAAAAAAGAAACTTAAAATGTCAAACTTGTAATTTTAGTCAATGATTAAAAAACAACTCAAGTGAATTACATTGCAACTTTAATCATCATTTAAATTTCCCAAATTGCCAACCCTGACACTATTTAGTACATCATTTTTGCAAAGTACTGAGTATATTACAAGTTCCAAGACCCTTCCAATTACCTTCCACCTTAAGTCATCTCTAAAGCAAAGATTATATGTGCCTGTCTTACTGTACAAAAGCACCCATCGATTTTAAGCTTGCATTTAATATTACAGTACACGCAAACATGTTATCAACTCTGGTGAATATTCTTTGTTGACGGAAACAAAAGTTCTTATAAAGTAAACTGTAATAAAAAATAACATGCAGGTTTTACAATAATAGCAAGCTGCAAGCTGGTGGTCCTGCACATGCTACGGTAAATACAGTATTTAAAATTCAATACCCCACATCACTGCATGAGATCATGGAGGCAATTTTGTCTAGATGCAATACGGGGTATCTGTATATATACTACTGTGCCCCTGCATACATATACAGTATATATAGTCTACCTTGTGAAACTAACACTGGTTTATTGATCAAAACCAATCAATCACAATAGCAGATTCAGCTCTACACAGCACAGGTTCAAATTGCATGCATTGTTCATTATCAACAGTTTGGACTCGGATTTGTAACATGCTTGGAAAAAGCCCTCACTTACTGTACAGTACTTCTAAAATTTACTGCCCACCATATCAGGCATATGGTGGGTACCTTGGAGTAAGTCAAGTTCAATGAAGTACTGTGTGTGATCATTCACCCATGAAGCCACTCATGAAATGTCTAGTGACTAGCCTATTGGAAACAGTGTAACAGCATTCTTCAATGAAGCTTAACACAATAACCACTGTGGCTGTCAACATTTCCCTTTCTTCTGCATGGGTGATTCAACATTTTGCAATTGAGCTTAGGGCACTTTCCTGTCATGAGTCTGTTGCTAGGCTGTACTGCCATTGTCTAGAGCACTCAGCAACAAATACCATATCCCGAATATGCATGAACATTAGATTTCAAACATGAAACATGGAAGATGAGTACTTCACCGTACATCAGATCTGTGGAGCTGTGTGTGTGTGTGTGTGTGTGTGTGTGTGTGTG
>WURT03332466.1:0-16196 GCA_009936505.3 Holothuria glaberrima | reverse complement strand
GTGGCCCCAGAATTTGTGTAAAGCAATTAGTGATTCTCTTGACTTGAGATAAGTGGCCCCAGAATTTGTGTAAAGCATTTAGTGATTCTCTTGACTTGAGATAGGTGGCCCCAGAATTTGTGTAAAGCAATTAGTGATTCTCTTGACTTGAAGTAGGTGGCCCCAGAATTTGTGTAAAGCATTTAGTGATTCTCTTTGTAAGATTGTTTAATCATTTTATTTTCCTCTCTCTTATAGTATGGTGGAGCAGAACATTTGGAGGCACCCCCACATGAATTACTGCTTGCACAGACGGTAAGTGGATAACATTAGCTCTGAAATGTCTTTGGGAAATGTTTTCTTATTATGTATTTAACTCATGCAAACTCTACCCTGAAACATCAGCTAAATGATACAAAGTTTTTCTTTCTCTTGTTTCAAGTTATCTTTCATCATCTTCATCACATAAATGTGGAATTGTAAACATAAACTTAGTAGCACATTTTCCAAAGTCACCTCAGTTCTCTGGAGAAAAGGCAAAGGGGAAAATCTATCGTTAGTCCAGATGGAGTTCTGCTCCTTAAAGGAGCTACATACCCTGGATGTTACAAGACTTTAATATGACCACCCTCTTGACCGTCAGACCTCTACATGGTGGGTCTGTCATGCTTTGCCCCATTTTAGATTGGCTGACAAGAACAGATACTGCATAAACCTAGTTTTTGTCATATATGTCTTTGATGATTCTGTAACTAAATTATTATCACGTGATTGGAAAAAAATGTATGAATGGGATTTGGGGATGGGGTGTGCTTATTCAAAGTAAGCTTACTGCTTTTGCCTTTTCATTGGTCAATTATCTTGAATATGGATCTTACACTTTGCACTGGTTTTTAGGGAAGTGATTGTTCCTTAACCTTTTGTTTGAAGTGTAGAGAATGTAGATTATTCTTAAGCTAATCTTACATTAAAATCAACCAGTTTTATGAAGACTCTTAAGTCACATGCTGAGAATTATGAATTAAAGAAAATTTTGGAAAATTTCATTTGTAAATATTACTAAAGTCACTCAAATGACTATGCATTCAGACTTAAAAAGGTACTGATATTTCTTATAAACTGATGGAATGCAAATGTGGAGAAGCCAAATAATATCTGATGTGGGCTTTGGTTAAAGATACTGAAATGCTAAAACCGTTGTTTGAAATATAAATATTCAGATTTTTATTTGTCCTTATCTGATTTGAATATGTTCTCATGAAAAATATCACTGATTGATAATTAGTCCATAGCTTTCCATGACAACCCTCCTCATTTATTTTCAACTTTGAAATTACTTCTCTGCTCTTTCAGCCCATTAATAACTTATACTGTATTTATTTAGAGTAATGGTAGGGGATAACATTTTTCTCCTAAATCATTCTGATGTATCCATCTTTGACAAACAGGAGGATTATGTAGAGTACTCCAAACATGGTACTCTGATTAAAGGACAAGAGAAAGCCAAAGCCAAGTCCAGATATGAAGAAGATGTCTATATCAATAATCACACAGTAAGTAGGATTTTGATTGCACTAGATTGTAAGAGTTCTTATTTGATTTTCTCTGCAAGCAATTTCCAAACAAATGTGTAATGAGGTCGAAATTTATGTATTTATTCAAATATTAAAAAAAGTGCTCTTGTTCCATCACAGCCAAAAATGAAATGAAATTGCCATTTATGTACAAAATGGCTTTTAAACCAAATAGAACGACTTGGTTACCTTTTCAGTTTTAGATTCTAAGTTAATCATTTTTGCCAGGCACAAGAGAACTGTCATGTAGGGGTGGGGTATAGGGGGGAGAGGAGACTGGCAATTAAAATGGTAAAACAACAAACATCTTTCTCTCTTTTTGAGCAAGAGATCAGTGTCTTTGATTGAAATCTCATGTTTCCAAAATCCCCTAGAAGAGATTGTCCTGGAAGTTAGCATGAAGAAGACCAAACTATATACTATTTTCTGATTGGTGCTTTGAATGTTTAGAAAAAGTTTTGAAGTTTTTAATGTCCAAGAACCCATTACCTTTATTCTAGACAGCTACGTGAACAATAAATAAAAAGATATACCAACATAACTTTCATACAGAATATTGTCTGACTGTTCAATGACTGTCTATCTGCATGATATGTTTGTAATATATGAATTCCAAAATAATTTTTTTTTTTGGTCAATGTTTTAAGTTATCCAGAAATGACTACATGTAAACTAAATTTGCAAAAGATCCATTTTACTCAATATTGGAATGATGTTGCAGTTAGACTTAATTTTCAGAATGATTTGAAACTAAGAACACTTTTGGTGATAGCATGAAAGCTTTACAGCAGTATATGAGAACCAACTTTTCAATCTTTTGAGAAGCTAGTTTGTAATATGTTGTGAATGAGTAAAATGTTGAGATTTGTATCTTTGCATTTTGAGAGCTTGTCAAGATACAAGATATGACCAAAATAGTTTCATAACCCTGTGATGACCCAATATTTCTTAATGGGATTTTTTTTTTCTCAGAGTGTCTGGGGTTCTTACTGGCATGAAGGGAGATGGGGATACAGCTGCTGTCACTCGATGGTCAAGATGAGCTACTGCGTAGGAGAGGCGGGCAGGAGTGCATCGTCATTAGTTAATCCTCTTGCCATCACTGCCCCAGACAATGAAGAGGAACCACAGAAGTCATTGTTAGAGGTGAGAGAAATAATGATTTGTTTTGTTGTGATTTGTAGCAGATGGCAATCTATGTTTGATCTGTTTTTAGAGATTGTAAGTGCTTTCATTCACTTTGGTTGTGGTTATGAAAGCATTCCTTTAGGTAGAAGGCTTTTAATAATAATGATGATGGCGTGATGATAGTAATAATGAATTTTATATAGCGCAAAATCAGCAATGCTGCTCAGTGTGCTTTACAATAAACTCAATTAAAATTGTGAAAACGTCAATTAAACATAAACTTAAACTCTAAATTGTACTACGAGATGAAGAATTATGTAGAAGATTATAAAATTTAAACAAAAGCTGGCTTTGAGTTTCAAAATAAAAATTTAGAAGTGGGGAAATCCCCCATCAATTTCTTTCTCTAGTGCTATTAAACTCTTGCTCCAACTTAAGTATGAAATGTCTACAGTATTTTCTAAATTCTTTCGTATTTGACTGAAAGGGAAGTGATGACTATGATAATACATCTTAAAATACAGACATGTGGGGCTTTAAAGTATCAATCTTTTTGTTATTGCTTTCCACTTCCTTGTACAAGACGCAGAATCTGTACAGTCATCAGTACTGGGACTATGCCATAATGCCACTTCCATGACTGCATCTTTGATATTGAATTTTAGAATAGGGGTAAGGCTAGGTGGTCTGGGAGCCAAGTCAGCTCCTGCCTCATAGTGGCCTGGGTATACCAATGAAAAGCAAAGGAAAAAACATTTACTGTACATGTCTTATTATCAGGTGTGTGTGTGGGGGGGGGGGGAGGTGTTTACCCCCTTTCCTTGCAAGCCATCGTACCTTTACATTTGAAAAATTAATTTCCAAGTGCTATAATGAAAAATCTTGGTCAGTACCCTTTTTGAAATGCTGGTCACCCATGTTAGAATTTCTGGCTATAGCCCAGAGGCATTATACTCTAATTGTTTGATATGAAGTGATGCACCCAAGTTGAACAATCGGTAACAAATTTTTACTTGTCTGTTGGCAGTATTGTCTATTTATTTTCTCAAGTTATACTGAAAATGGTCATTAATGTTTGTCCACTCTAAAATATTTAAGGAGCAAAACAGTCCCCTCTTTCACCTTCCTGTAGTGCTGTTTCCTTCTGTTTTAATCCATGATGGTCCTGCTAAAAGATTTGGTACTAAGTTAAGTTAAATGGCTAAGTTGCTAAACTGAGCTACTTGTATGATGCATTGATCCCTCCTTGAGATAAGAGGTTTCTCACATAAAAATTTCAAGTCCTCTTGGAATTGCAGTGAGGTAGTGGGTTTGCAGGGAGACTCCAGTGAGTGGAGCTGGCTTGGTAGTGAAGTGTACTGTCTTGCATACTTAAGGTCCCCAGATTACATCCTGCTAGATCCCCTCGGAATTTTGTGGGAACTCAAATTTGCTTGTTTGGCACCACCTGTTTGCAGTGGTGCTAGGGGGGGGGGGGGCGGGGGGGAAATTGGGGAATTTAAACTTGGGTGTGTATTTGTACATCTCAGAAAGTTGTTTGATTCAGGAAGTTGACACATTGCTCGGGTCAGTTGTCCAGCAGTGGTGCAGAGGATCCTCCACCCCTCCCAGGATTTGGGAAAGTGGCTAAGACTAGATACAATCATGTCTGTTGGATGGAAAAGTTTAATGGAAGCAGGATTGGGATTGACTCCAGCCTTGCTTTGTTATCTTCTGAGCACTAGTCAAAAAGAGAAGGCAAATCTCACCACGATCAATGTGATTTAAAAGAAGGGCCTTTAAGCTCGAATCAAGTTTTGATATGTTAGAGAGGTACTTATTCTTAGCATCCTGGTGAAATTTGCATTAAAATCTGAATCTGATGTATGCTTCTCAAGATATTAGTAGTTAAAGTTGTCACATTTTCAACACAACATGAACTTGAAGCAAGCACATATGACATAACATCACAGTAATGAGCACTCTTTTGTTTTTCTTTTAACTTTACAACCAATTTTCTTCTCCATAACCCTTTGTTATTAGAATGTAAATGCATGAGAGACATGGAAATTTTACAAACTTCAAATTCTTCATGGGGAGCTTGTATCTCTATTAACTTCAAGGTCAACACAACAGACTGAAAAACAAAGGAAACAAAGCGTTTCTCATCATTGTGAGGAAGTGATATAACCGCTGCTTGCCTCAAGCTCACTTTGGGTCACAAATGTAGCAACTTCATTTGCTGATATCTCAAGTACTACACATCCGATTCGAATAGAAGATTCACCAAATTGTGTGCTAAGAATACCAAGATGCTAAGAATACTTCTTCATTTACATATGAAAACTTATTTTTTGCTTAAAGCCTTGCTTCGAGGTTCTCAGCGAGCCCAGGTGGCTCCCTGACCCGAAACATTAGGCCTTCAGCAAAAAACTCAAGCATTTCGGTGCATCATCTGGCCGGTGAAGAGAGCAGGCATAGCTATTGAGATGTCTCAAGTAGTTAGTTAGATGAGGTTTTACCGCTTGGTTTGTAACCAATTGGTTTAAGTCTGGCCAGCCACAGCATTTTTCCAGTTGTGGCTCACTGGCTTGTTTTCCGTACTCCATTGCTTATGCTAAGCACCAAGCACAATAGCAGTAGGTTACATTTTTAAAGACTTTGGTATGACCTGGCCAGGACTCGAACCCCCGACCCCCTCAAGATGTGTGGAGTAAAAGCTTTTACCAGTTGGGCTTTTATAGAGAAAAGTTTTATTAAAGGTTAAACTCCTACTCAATGCTTGCGTGTCAGTTTCATCTCATTAATAGACCATCCATTTTGTTTGAAGTTCACTTGGTGTAAAGGTTACATTGAAGTGGTTTCCTAAATTTCATAGTTCATGATGCTAACATCATTCTGTGAATTTTACTTAAAATTGACGGAGACATTTTAGAGAGCACAGTTAATTTTAGAAATAGACTAGGAAAAGTGAGATGATTATTTTTTGTCATAGTGAATTAAACTGTCAAGTAGTCATATATTTGAAGGGAAAGTTGGAAAGGTTGTTTTGTCAGAGCTGATAGGAGTGATAGAGATTTGAATATGATGTATGCACCGATTCAGAACTGAAGGTTAAAAAACAACTTAGAATGATGTGAAGGACCACTTTATCTGTTGAGTGTACTACCTATAAAACTCACTGACATTTAACTTTGCCATTTTTTCTGGAAATGAAGAGCTCATTGTGTTCATGTCATTTGTTTCATTATGTAACATTTAAATCTTATATCTGATATGGATCACTGTAACAGTATTGGTAATAAATAATATGGCGGCCTTATAATAGGAAAATATCCATCCAAGGAGGACTTAACATACTGCTTAAACTCTCACTTATCCACTCATTCCAAACCAAAAGCCCTCAGGTCCAGGGGAGGGGGAGAGGGGGGAGAGCACATCCAGGCTGATGGTAAGATGAGCTGATAAGGCAGTTAAGGGAAGTGTGACTCTGCCAGATGCAAAATGAATTTTTATAAAACTAGGCCTATCCCTACCCTTCCCCATCAACATTTTCTCTGTGATAAACTCATTTACAGACAGTTGTAATTGAATCCATGCAATTTTTTCTGAAAAAATAAGCTTAGCTCTCTTAAATGTGACCTGTGATCAGATTCCAACATTTAAAAGATCACATTTGCATTATTTTATTACTGTGTCATTATTTCTGTTCCAAACACAGGCCTGAAACCAGTATTGATTTATCTAAAAGGGAGGGGATCTTTTCAATTGGTACGGGAAGTAGAATGAACAGCATTATCAATATCAATGTCCCCCTAGGGGTATGGTCATTGTCAAAGAAAAATTTAAATTTTCTTTGAATAATCAAAGATGCTAAGGTGCTAGCTGGGGTAGCATTTTGCAGATTTTGAAGTAAATTTGTGTCTAAGAGCTGTCTGAAGCATATTAAACTGTCTTATGTGGAGGGTTTCCTCCAACCTCTCTTTAGTTACAGGCTTGAAACTCTTGTGCTTAGCAGCAAATGAGAGGGTAACATGTTATGTTTTAGAAATTTTGCTATGACTTGAGCAATTAGTTGAACCTTAGCTTTCTGGCTGAGAGATAGATGCTGAAACCTCTGGGCCAACAGGTGCATGGCAGTCTAGTTGTAAGAGTTTGAAAATACTGGTTTTTACCATTTACAACTCATGTTTCAATGGGGCGCAGAGGTATTTATTTGGTACACCCTGTTGTTAATACAGTGTATCCATACTGTGATCAAACCCTTGTAAAAGTGATCACCAATAGGTTAACTGTTGAATGCTGATGTATTACACATTATGGAAAAAAAGAAGCAATTGACAGTGAGTTCACATCACAGATACTAGTGATGCTGGTAATCTGAATTTTCTTAAATGTTTTTTGTATAAAAGTTATAACTACTGAAGTCTTCTTTATAGTGAGGGCTGTAAAATTAAAGTATCTATCATTCAACCATCTCCATAGCAACACAAAGAAAAACTTGAGGCAGATAAAATGAAAAAGAAAGACAAAAAGAAGAAGAAAAAGAACAAGAAGAAATCCAAGAAGGAGTCTTCATCCGAGAGCAGCGAGAGTGAGGATGAGGAAAAAATTCGACAAGCAAAGATACAAAAGGTATTTATTGTAATTCCTTTTTTGGGGGGCATATTTCTGTGTAGCTATTTATCTTCACTAATAAAACTCATCGAAGCTGTCTGCCCGCTGCCTATATAAGTTGGTATGTCACATGTCATGTAACATGTGACAAGCAGTCTTTCCATTGTAGTCCCATTTCGTGTTCATGTGATGCTGTCCAGTTATTAAGATGCATATATGGTATATTGTATGTGTATTTTTGGTATTGGTGCATTGAATAAGAGGTGCTCTTTGGAAAAAAAAGCTATCTGTGATCATTAAGAGATGGCAAAGCTGTACGTAATATTTTTAGAGGCAGCAGTTTTTTGGCCATGTGTTACCATGTTTGTATCCTTTCATCTTTAGTTTTGTAATGGATACGTAGAATCCCATGTAGACTATAGCAGGGGCAAGTCCTTTGCCAAAGTATACATTACATCTGTTTTCATCCATTTTGAATAAAGTTATGAATTGAATTAAGACCTAAGCCTTGTGTCACAATTGATGGAAATATGCATTTGATTCATGTGTGAACTGAAAACAGAGGTGAGCTGGTGAAATGTGAACACCTGTGGAAACAACAGTGTAGAAATCAATATGTTCATTTGAGATGTGTGAACTTCTAGGGAAAGCTAGTGTTATATGCACAATGTTTTGAGATCCTTTGTTTTCAATGATTATATGTAAAATATATCTTATGCACCAGTCTATTGTTATCATGACCATCTCTTGCATCAGACTTTCATCTTTTATTCCTAAAATCCTTTGTGTTTCTTCAACATAAATATGGTTTATCTTACACCTCTTTCAGTAATAGTGTAATCCCTTTTTTTCCCCACCATGCTCCATGCACCTCTTCTTAAAATCTTTTCAATGTCATGATCACAGTAGTATTCAACTTTTTGTAAAGTGCCCCCAATTGGTACATTACTCAGCCTTTGAGGCCCTCCAGAGGCAGACTTTATAGAGTATTGTGATGTCCTGTAAAAGGACCACAGTCCTAGTTTTAATAATAGCCTGGACTTGATGGACTTCTCATGCAGTGGTAAATTCTAGTAATCCCCTTCCCTTTCATTAGATTCACCTATTTTCACTACTACCCCAAATTCCTGTGACATTTAGATTCACACTTGGTGATAGTTGTTAGGCTGGATATTCTCTTTGTAATCTCAGTAAGGTCATGGTTAAAGTTATTTGTGCTCGTTAACTCAGATGCCTTTTAAGGGTAACATCTTCCAGATGAAGATATAGTGATCATTATGTTGTAACTATATTAAAGTGAGCCTTAGCTAAGTTATTCCAGTTGTTAGAGTTTCCTTTAATGTGGTGTGGTTGAGTTGTTTTGATACATTGAATTGATGGGGTTTAGGTATGCGTGGGAGGATGGCAACTAGACCACTTACTCCATGGGTATAGTATATAACATCTTTTTCTTTTTGAAATTTCACTCAGGCTCTGAAAGAACAAGCTGAGCAAGAAAGGGAAGCAGACCGCCTCTTGAGGATGGATGAGAGGAAACGACCATACAACAGCTTGGCGAGCATAAATAGTTTTAAAGAGCCAACAGAAGAAGAAATGGAAGCATTTAGGATGAAAAGGAAGCGAACTGATGACCCCATGGCTAACTTTATCTCATAAGAGGGATTACTTGGTCCAGTTGGGTCTCACTTTTCAAAAATTCAAACTTGCAAGAGGATCTCAAGTAGTTTTTCTGACAATGTTGAACAAGTACTTTCCTGAAGAGCTCTGAGTGTGTATTTATTGCAAGTGTGGGATTATTGAGGAGAAAATTGTTTGTACAATGTAAAGAATAACATTACAGTGTTGACTTATAGTAGGTTATGAAGTTAGGCTTTCTTAAAGCTCACATTGGGATGAAAACATGAGGACATTGTTGGCTAATATCTGGAGAATTATGCACAAGAATTGAGTGCATATTTCATCAGAATGCCTATTGTTAGTTTCTATTTAAGAAATTAAATCTCAATTTTTTGCTTAAACACTTGCTTTAAATTAGGTCTATTTTGAGATGAAAAGTGGATGTTACCCGATTGCTAGAACACAAAACTGCAGTGCTCACCTACTGGCAGACTTGTAGTATGATCTCATACTCACAGTTTTGCACAATTGCCTGCACTCATACTCATGAGAATGGGTTTGTACTCATACCTGCAGATTTTGGAAGCTTTGCATTTGGACTTATGCAACATTTTGTATTTGTCCTCATAAAAAAAGAAAAAGATAGGTTCTTGTACTCACAACCAGAGACACTGCACTTGTACTCATAGTCACGACAATGAACTCATACTACAAGTCTGCCTACTGGAGTATTGTAAATAGTGGAGTTTGTAACATAGACTGTGGACAGGTGGGATCTGTCTTCTTTCTAGATATCACCCCAAATGTAGGAAGTTAACAAGTCCATTCATCAGTAATCAATAGACTGAATGATACTACCCTACTAAACTTTTGATGTAGTGGGGTGTGGAACGAGATTTCTAAATGTCCGTCTTTAAGAGACAGGTTCCAGAAGTCCAGTCTGCCTCCATTTTGATGCTATATGTATTTATGCAAAATATGAGATGGGGGGGGCGTGTCTTCCAGTTTCCTTTATACTTGCTCAAGCATCACTTGTTACAACACAAACTTGGTACTCCTGGAAGAGTCAGTACTTAAAGAGGTACTGTTTTGAAACAGTGCCAGTCTTTAATCCAAGCACCAAGCAAGAAGTCAACAGGTAACATTTAAGTACTTGATATGACCAGACCAGCCTTCACACTGGGAAGTGTTTGAAATTCAGTCAGTGGAGACTTCGGTTATTGGTAAAAAAATTGATTTTTTTAATCAGTAAAGTAGAAATCATTTCCATTAAGCCATGAGGGATTAGTTTCATGACAAATGAACCCCTATGCATCACCATCTGACAGTTGTTTACTCTGCCTTCTCAGATGAAATGCTACAACACAACACTGTGCTGTGCATTTACATGTGTAAACTACTGAAGGATATTTCAGTAATACACCTTTTGGTCATTACTTGCGACATTTATAACGTAAGGCAATTTAGGAAATTTAAGAAAATTTCAAAAGATTTTAAGATCTGTGCTAAGACAAAGACTGTGTTATTGAAACATGACGATTGGAATTTTTTCACTTTTCAATTATCATGTCTTTTAATAGTTTCTATTAAACAGCAGTTGTATGTTGTGAAAACATCGCATTGGCCAACCATAATGGTTGCTGGGTCTGATCAGATTTTGTTAGGATAATAGAAAACAAGTATAGACAGGGCTTAAATCAGGCTTTGTACAAGAGAGTTTGCTGGAGAAATACAGAAAGGTATGGGCTGATTGGAGGATTATTTGCATAATGGTCAACTAGTCCAAAGATTCCTATGGGATGTAACATTCTTTGACTCTTCATACTCACTATGTTAACAAGAAAGAAATAATAAGAGTGTATATAAAGTAGAAAATGTTCTTTTATATTTCACTGTCTTACAACCCTGACTATCTACAGTCATACAATCATATAATTGTATAATAAATGATCTTTGTTTTCTTTCTGTGTGACTATAAAGTTGCTGTTCACTACATAAAAACAATATAAATTTGGCAAAGGCAATCAAAACTGGGATAACATGTCACAGCTTGAAAAACAACAAAATCAGTCATCAAAATCAGCATTTCTGCTCAAAAATAAAGCCACAAAATAAAGAGTTAATGATTAGATCTTGTTTATATAACAAAGAAGCTGTTTCCTCCAGATGCATTTAGAGAGCCAGAGAGGTGCACTTTAAAAATGCAAAGCTTTGGTGTTTATTCCAAATTAAACAGTTTTCTTACATTCTCTCTTTGGTCTAGTAATGGGTTACAGTGGTTCTGTAAAATATAGGTTCATCAAAAAAATAGTTCCATGAAATAAATGTAAAAAATTTACTCGCAACCATTTTGCAAGGTTATGTACCAAGTATATTAACATCTTCCTACCTTCTTGCGTACACAACAGTTTGGTTGATACTAAGCACAGAAAACTTGAAATTCCATGATGATGATTTTTACCTAAGGAAGAGTTTTGATACTTTTTTCTTTTCTTTTCATTTGCAATGAATTATTTCAGAATTCTTCTCAATGCTTCATACCTTTTCAGCATGGAAGAGTGAACAGAAAGACCAAAATATATCACTTTTATATATATATTGCTTATTTATTCTAAAATTCATAATCACCTTCAATTTCCTGATTATCAAAAGAAACTTTCACAAAGAGGAGACAACTTTTTTCAAGTTTTTGACCCAATTCAAGACCAGCAAAGTAGGCCTACTACACCATACAAAGAAGGCGTACTGCACCATGACCTTATTTAAAGTTTAGTATACTTCTAAATATTGGTGGTAAGGCATCACTCTTTTAAAATCAATTTATAAAAAAAATGATGATAAAAAAAATTAAATTTACAGAAAGGTGGTACCTTCAGAAAAAATATCAATATTATGTTGATCCACACAATTTACACCAATTAGGGAAAACAAATTTGACATAAACTGAACCAAAACGATAGCCATAAATAAAATGTCCATGCTAACATACAGACTTTCTCATAGGTTACCGAGAAAATTGTGATATTCACACTGTTTTAGATTGGTCAAGAAGCATGAAAGCAATTTATATTTGCCATGTATCATGTACTACTGTTCCAACCTCACTAGTATGCACAAAAAGGTGTCACATCAGTCTTGATCTGATTTGGGGGTAACTTTGCCCTCCCCCTCCTCCAAACAAAATTTACTTTCCAGAAGGATGTTTATTTTTCCGTCTAATCTACTTAAAGGGTCAATATCCACATGTCAAATGCTGTTGCTTTCTGTATTGTGTATACCCCTATTATCCATTGGTCTGTATATTCATGCTATATCTTATTTAAATAAAGGTGATAACCCTAGCTAAAAATAGCAGAAAGGCTTTTTCAGAGCCTGGTACAACCTTAATTTAGCAAAGGAGGTAAGCTAATTACCTATTAGATCATTTAATGCATAAGCACTGAACAATGTGATTCTTTGACTGTTTTTGTTCACACTGGTTTACCTCATTACTTAATGAAAAGAACAATGAATTAATTCATCACTGGATAAACTCATGATACATATTTCACCCTATGACTGTTCCCGCCCCTTTCAAGTGATTCCTCTTAAAACTGTTACCATAGCTGGTGCCAGACAAAAGGAGGATCTCAAATCTCTGCATAAGGAATAAGTGTCATATTAACTACTGCATGGGTGCATTGTTTATCAGCTATTCACGACAACCTCGTCCATCTCACTAAACATGTCGCCTACTGTTCACCCAAACAATGAGCCCCAACTTGATATGAGTGGAAACTTAACTCTGACAAGTATTTTCTCCGCAAATGATGCAGTCTGACTGAATACTCAAAGAACTTTACCATTTCATACCTCTTCAAGTTAAAGACCAGTAGCTGTGTTATTCTACAGTCTTCAAAGCAATAAAAAGTTCTGCTTGATTGTATTAATTAGATGAAACCAAAACATCTGATGGACTAATTTTAACAAGCATGTCATAAAGTCAAGTCACCCAGATACTGAATCAATTTATTCAAATCCATTATGAGAGCTCTGCATCTTGATACTAAATTGCAACACATCATCAGCATAGTGAGAAAGGGATTGGAGGGTGAAGAAACGGACATCTCAGGTAAATTTTTCTTGCTAGGGGTAATTTTTTCTGAGAGGTTGGGGTTGGGGAGGGGGTGAAGGAAGGAGAAAATGTACTCCAATAATTGCCAATATGAATACTTTGCTTCACTAAATGCCACAGAAGCTATTTCGGAGGATAAGGTCCCCCAATGTCAAACTAAAGAGTACAATTTCTTCCTTTTTGGGGCGAATTGGTAAGGGTTCCCCAAAGTGGGGAAAATGTCATCTTTTGCTGCTCTCAGTCTTACTAGGTGAGCACAAACTAAATCTGAGGGAAGACATTTGGATTCCTTACCATCATATCCCCTTCACCACTCACATTCCCCTTCCCTGCCACATCTACAACCTACTCACAAGCTCCCACCATTACTTTACTCATGGGTGCAACTGAAGCAAGACTACTTCACTAAAGCCATGATCTTAATGTGTAGTGCATTGCAAGTACATTGCAATTTGGCAGTAGTAGGGAGTTTGGTCACTTGATATTTTTGCATTTGAACCGAGCATCAGCCCATCTTCACACGCATGCAAAATGGAGACCACTTAAATGGTCAAACATGCAACAATGAAGGTTCAAGGACTGGATGTGACTGACACAGGAAATATCCCCTTTTCTTTGAAAGCCTTTTAACCAAAAGCAGTAAATTTCCAAAGTCAGCATTTCCAGACTTCCATGTCTGAAGTGGAAAGTTAGAGGCTCACGCTACATTTTGAACTCTTTTTTTTTTTTTAAGTATTTCGAAGAAATTATGTTTCATTCTTCCACAGCATAAGCATTTACAGTGTACCATATTGTGAACTACATGCAAAATGGTGTATGGAGTTCGACTGGTCATGTCAATCCAACGCATTCCTGTGAAATTGTCCATAACAAGGCTTTGTTATACTAACAACTGGCAAATTGTCCGCACAATTTTTCAACTTTTGAATGATTGGAAGACAATATGTTTGGGGAGTGAAATCTGGATACCACATGCTAATAGTAATCTGTATCACACACCCTGTTCGATTCTTTCTCTGATCAGTGCCCTAATCTTTTTCATTAGACGTTCACTGCACTTTAGCAAAAGTTCAGGAATCTTAAAATTAAAAAAAAAAATAGTTGTGAATAAATTATCAACCAAGTTTTACGTTAATTAAAAAAGTACTGAAAAAGAAGCTGAAGCATTCACTGGTCATAAACCCTTCAGTGCTTTTTGAAAGCAATTTTAGCTGGGTTGTAAAATACTTTGGAATCGTGGATCTTATTAAAAGTGAAATGGGTACACACATTGTCCATAATTCATCACAACCTACTTTCAGAGTATTAATATTAATAATTAACAAAAATAATGTCATAACTTTCTGATTTGCCACAGCTGTGCAAAGCTTAATAACTGGAGTAATACAAAATGCATTTTACGTAGGGGTAAAGGGTAAAAGGGGATAAAATTCACAAAATGTGAATTAGAAACTAAAAAAAAATAAAAAAACAAAAAAAATTACACCTGGTGAAACAGTAGTATAATATCTGAATTGATGGAGTGCTACCCATCACCCACCACCCCTCCCCCCTCCCCACACAATGAGTAATGTGGTGGTTGCTTAACCAAACTGTAAAATCTTTTTAAGACTTGTGGCTGTACATACTGCAACATTGATCACCCTATAAATTCAAAGTAAGCTATGTACGGCATGACTGCATACATGCATGGTCCTTTTCCATTTAAATTTGATAGCAGAAATAATTTCTGGAGTGAGAAAAACCAGTCCTTCAAATATTTGTACACCTTCTCTTGGGGAGGATATGGTCCCAACTTATCAGTCCAAACTGAAAATTTGGGTCACCATGTAAACTTTTAAAGGTTATCAGATTTTCTGCCAAAAGTTCTGAAATTTAGACTTTCAGTAATCAAATACTGTAACAGATCCCCATGATAGATGCAAGAATTGTGAATGGTGTGCTGACTTTATCTCCAATTAACAAGCATTCTCTGGAGAAGAATACTACATACTGCATGCATCACACGAACCATAGTCAAATTTTTGGACTGTCGAGCCTGTTCCAAGAATTGTACACCCCACAATAATAAAATCTGTATTTGCAGCTCTTCCATTAAACTGTTCTCTCCTCAATTCACTGAGAAAAATTTTACAAAAGCCTATAATTCTTTTGATTTTCCAGTTTCAATCATATCTGTAATATTACAGGTTTGATACATAGAAAGACAAAAATATTGTGAAGGAGGATGGAGGGGGAAGGGAGAGTGGGGGGTGGGGGGGGGGGTGGGGGTATATGCACTAAATACACATCAAACTTAAATGTCACACAAGAAAGTACTAACATACTACCCAATGTGGGTTGTCAAACAAAATATAGCTATGTAATTTGCAAATTTTATATACAACTAGACAATTCTTCGATCAAAGATAACTCTGATAGGTACTGAAATATCATTGTAAACCAATGACTTGTATCGATCAAATTGGGTCGACAGTGACTTGTATGTGGCAAGAGGAGTATTTCTACACCTGTTATCACCATGTCGATTAAAATACTAACCCGCAATGTATAAAGAAAACAGAGTTGTGCAACAAGAGCTGTATTAACATTAAAAAGAGTTTTGCCATGGACAAGACAAAGCAGTAAAAAACCAATATTGATATCAGAGATTAAATTTCTCAGATATCCTGAGAATTTTGAAGAAAGCAAAGTCCAATTTTTTGTCTTCTTGTGCTGTGTTTACTCTTTATAAAACAAACCAAACGAGGCACCTGTGGCTGCTAGGCTATCTGGTTTAGCATTGCGGTTTTACTTTGTATATTTTCCATTCAAAATAGATACCTCATCCTTTCTGTTGATAATACCTGATATGAAACAGTATTAACCCTTCCAAGAAATGATAACTCCACGGCTGTCTTCACCTTGAAGTAAACTCCCCAAAACCACGACCAAATCGCCAATAAAAGGTGAAGTGAAACTTTTTAGAGACCTGAACAGTGTAGCCTTTGATGGAAGTAGCAGTGTGACAGTACACTCCTGGAAAAGCAAAGAGTTGGGGCAAACAAGAGGTGTTCACTATTTTGAGGGAATTCCCCCTTGACTGACAACTTTTCATCTGCTGCTCCTTACTGTCGCTTTATAGATGTCATCCACGATACTGTCGAAGTGACTAAGAGTGTGTTCCCACTTGAGTACGAGCAGGCGAT
>WURT03332356.1:3515-24247 GCA_009936505.3 Holothuria glaberrima | reverse complement strand
ATAACATGGCATTATTGCGAATAAAACATATACAGTATGCATCATCGAAACCTCAATGCATTTTTGCATTCTGGTTAAAACAAAAGTACAGGAATTCCTCGATCATGCAAGGTGTGTTTTTTAAGGCCATTGTACTTTTTGAAAACTGGTTTTGATTTAAAAACAGGTTTTAGCGGCTGGAGAAAGCGGTTTCTGATTTTGGACTAACCGTCACGGCCTTAGTCTCTGGTTACTACACTAATTCTCTTTTCAAAAGGTGTTTTAATACGAGTAGACCTTATGTAAGGATGTCATGTGATGTTATTTTGGCAGCAATTTTAACAATGAAACACTCTGCATTCACAACATAGAATTTGCACACCCTCATAGAAGACTACATGCATCCAAATGGTATTTCAAATCAGTTGTCTGTACTTGTTGCTGTAAGTTGCAATGTTACATGCTTGCGTCCATTAGGGGGCTCACTTTCTGTTCTGTGACGTCATATACAGAAGTGTAGTAATCACTCTCTCCCTCACATTTTCATACTGTGCACTATAATACTAATGTGCAAGTCCTGTAGTATCATACAATGTTACAGGACTAAGAGAAGACTTTGCGATTGATTGCCACCATCTCTCACATATTCCTGCGGTATCTCCTCTCAGACATAAACTCAGGGTAAGGACTGAAATGAAAAGTAATGAGATGTTTTTCCTAGGCACCTTATGTATACATTCGGTCCATCATTAATGGAAGCACATGCCTCTAATGTTTGCTTTCACCTTCGCTACATGAGATCTGGTTGAAAGGAAATGAGAAAAAGAGGAATGGCAAAAAGCAATTCCTCAAATTGAAAAATCTGTTGAGGCTGTCATGTTTGTCACCTAGTCGTTACTAATAGACCAGATCAAAATTCAGAGGGGCTTGGGATGGCTTTAGATCGTATGCAGTTGGTGTGCTTAAGTTTACATCTACTCAAGAACCAGTGATAAGCACATCACTGTATATATACTGGTGTATGGTCTTGTGATTTAGAACTGAAAATTTACAACAGCTAATCGCTCTCCAATGTTTTTTGGACTCGTATGAATTGACAGGCATTGTCCAGAAATAGAACATTTACCAGGGTTGTTGGCAGTTCAGTTAAAGTAGCGTACTTTTTGCATATAGGTGTCCTAGACACTTTGATGTATGTGTACAGAGAAATCGGTTTGAAGCATTTTGTTTTAGGTACAGTACTTGTGTCATTGTCATTTTTGGAGTTTCAGGAGGGCTAAGTGGCCTCTAAAGTTAAGGGCAGAAGTTTAGAGGGTTTAGGTGGGGGAGGGAGTGAAAGTGGTAGGAACATGTTTCTTTGGATGGAAAGCAAAACATCCTGAAGTTTATCAACATCTGCACTTGCTTTGTTTTTGTAGTACTGTACATACTTGAATTGTAATACTGCTGATTGTAGTGTTTTTCTATGGGGAGAGGTGAAGGGCCCTTGACAGGAAATAACATTTGATGTGTAAGTTCTGAGACTCCTACAGATTGCTTAAGGTTTGGTCATATTTAAGTAGGTTGTATTAGATTGATGGAGAATGACGAGGTACTTGGTTTTTAATTCCTTTGGCTTATTTATAGTATGTATTGCTATAGCATGGCTATGGGCATTATTGTACATTTACCTGGTAAAACTGAAATTGTTTTAAAGATGCCCTGTAATTTTTCTACAAATTTCCAGAATGTTCCCCTTATTTTTTGATAATTAAAATTATTAATACATGTTTATCATGAAATTTACATTGTCTATGGCAATGTCTCATTCAGTTGTTGAGTTAAATAACATTGTTACTCCTCTTTGAAATGATTGTTTGATCTTCACTGTACCTTTATTTTATTAAACAAAATCAATTTACTAGGGTTGTTGAATTCAAACTGGAAAGCTTTATTTATTGAGGTACTCATCAAAAGTTTATGTTATTATGGATGCATCCCATATAACAATGGAATGCTGTGCAGACTTGAAACAAACAAAAAACAAATACTGTATTCTTCCTTGCGACACATAAATCCTTTCTATGAAATTGAAATCAATAAACTTTCCACTATCATTTAAGTGTAATAATGTTGCCAACTGCCTGCATTGCAATGTAAACACCTTTAAACCCAGAGGTGCAGGTTTGCATGAATCCCAATCGTTTTGATAATGAAAGGCGGGAAAGCTGCATTGTGTGCTTTTACGCAAGCTGTAATCCAATACAGGATCTGGGGTTTATTAGATTTTGTATCAATTCTGTTGGAAGAGAATGCACTCTGAAAGATATTGAACTTCTGTGAATTCTCTGTTTTCATGATTTTGCTTTTTGGTGATGTTGGGATTGGGTGTGTCGGGACAGACTAGAGAACTTTACTGTACGTAGGCTGATCAACCAGATGAATTAAGGGCTGCACATGGCACAATTGAGAGAGAATGTGCTAAAGTGAAAATTATTGTTAAGATCTGCACGGCATACAATGGACTGCAGTACATTATGCTGCCTTGAAACACTTGTTACATTTTAGTTCAATCGATTAGTCTTGTATATGAACTTTGAAGAGCATTTATCTCTGGTCAAGCAGTGTTTAATAGTTAGTTAGATGAGGTTTTATGTCTCAGTTTCTAACCAATTGGTTTAAGTTGGGCCGGCCACAGCCTTTTTTCCAGTTGTGGCTCACTGGCTTGTTTTCCCTACTCCATTGCTTATGCTGTGTTATCTTTACCTACAGTAGGGGACCCATACTGTCAAAGCTAACACTGCCTGTTGATGCTTAGCACACGTGCTTTCGTAAAGTTGGTCCTGTCGGATACCATGTGTACTTATTTTACCACCAAATGTAGTTAAATGTGATGATCAGCTTTGAAGTAGCATAGACATAACTGCATCCATGGAAGTACAATACTGGGTCCTGTATTTTGTAGTATTTTCAAGCAGTTCCAAGTTTTGGTCAGATATAGACCACCTGCATTGTCATCAGGCAATGTCATTTTGGAGGCAAAACAGTGAAGCACATGGCACACATGCTGTAGACTTTGCATGTGCATGTAGACTTTGCACGTGCATGTAGACTTTGCACGTGCATGTAGAAGACTTACATTCTTATCCGATTGGTTGACATATCAGCTATTTGCATTTGATGGTGTAACTTGCACACTTACCTCCAAATAAGTGAGCACAGTCTGCTCTGATGTCATATGCATTTAAGGTCTATTAGTACCTACTGTACATGGCCTATGAATCCAGGGTGTGTACAGCCGGCCCTACTTCGTCACAAGCCTCTCTCACTACACCTTGTTTTCGGACTCTTTACCGTACATTTTATTCCACCATGATCAAAATAGGTCTGGAAAGAAATGTGCCTGTCAGTATGAAAAGAGCAATGTGCAATTAATAATGTTAGTATCATGTTGGCCTTGTGGTAAATGATTTATTTTGGAGACATATAAGCCCCTAACTACATTTAATGTACATTTAGTGCTTCTCCAGCTAAGGGAGGCATTTGGAATCATTTTATGCACATGCCCTCAATGTCATCATAGGTCAGTCCACAAACCCCACAGACCCATTCAAGGCCCCAAAATGTATGGTCGTCTATTGGACAACCTGTACATCTGCCCTTATTTGGTTCATGAGTTAAAAAAAAAATAAATTTGTTTGAAGGGAAATTATAAAGTAATGCTGCAGGTATCAGCTGTTTTCTTCTTTGTACATTAAATTGGGTCATCATGGACCAACTTAACCTGTTGCAGAGCTGGTAGTTCTTCACAAATTTTGGTCATTGTAGGCAGTCTGACAACTGTGAAATTGAGTCATGATTCCTCATATATGCCTTTCATATCAATCATATTTGTAAGAGTCCCATGAAGCATGTGACCTGTGATAATTACTTCTAGTCATATGTTTGTGTAGTAAGAGCAGAATATCTTCCAGAACATAGTACAAAAGATGTAATTATACAAACAATGATACGAAAATGTACAACCTTAAAACTGAACATGTTGTATTGATTTTGCTGCCCTCTGTACAATACATACTAAAATAAAATAAAATCTTTCTGAACCTCACAAGTACAAACAGTATTTTAATGAAAGCTGCTGAACAGATTTTGAAGAGATCTCAAGCACCTTATCTACAGTACTATAGGCCTACATGTATACTGTCCATAGTCAGGTACTTATCTTGTTTATCTCAACCTACTTTCCCCCAAGTTGAGTCTGACATACCAAATTAGAGCGAAGTTCTCCTATTGACAAGTTCGTATTATTCCAGTAACAGTTAACGGGGATTCAGGGAACATGGACAAAGAAATTCTAGAGGGTTCCTGTCTCATCCACATGGACTAATTTATCTCAGCTGACATCTGATCTCCCCCAGAGAACATCAATTTAGATAGCCAGTTAATTCACCTTGTTTTCTGAACCTCAAATCGGTAAATTAATTAACATCACTAAAAAGGAGCAGACGGCCTCTGTGTTATTTACTTGCTGAGAACATCCTTAAATCTGGTTATACCATAGATTCCTGCAGATTAATAAAGCTGGGGTAGTCAGGTATTTAGTAAAACTTCAATGATGGTACAGTAGCATGTAGTTGCCCTCACAGCACAATGCCACCATATTAAATACTTTGAATGAAATGTTTTAATGTCAGTTATCGGAGGCTCGCCGCTTGTACCGGTATAATGGAATCAGTTATCTTTACTTCTTCTTGAGTTTTGTACAGTTTTAATGATGCAGCCATCTGCCAAGACAGTTTGAATAATTTACAACCCTCTAAGTTGATTGAATTTCGATCTTCTCAGATCTTCCCCTGTCGGGACATTTGTCATGGATTTCTATTTGCAAAATTATTAAGGGAAATTGCCATATTTGCTGAAGATGGTTCCCTAGTAATCGTAATAGATTGGTCTGTCAGAAAAAAAAAGGTTAAGAGTTTCTGGCAAACATTGTGTGTTCAGGTTATGCATGGTACTCTCACCGGCATTTGCTCTGATGAAAGCATGAAGATGTGTAGTGTTTACCTTATTGTCATGTGCTACATAAACTTTTGGGCATAAATGCAAACTTTTCAGTGAATTCATTAAAATCATATCAAATAAATCCTCATGAGCATTTTTGTATTGTGATACTTTTTCTTTTTAAAATAAACATGGCAAATTTAAATGTTTGGTCCTTGTAAATGTCATTACAAGTATATGATTTATGGGAACAAAAGCAATATCAATGCTATTTATTTTAGACTGGAAAATGTGGTCTGTGAGAGATACAGTTATCTTAAAACAAGGTTTTGTTTTCTTTTGCAGGATTCAAGATATGAAAATACAGTGTTGTATTAAAAAGATATAATTTGTCATCATTGTAACATTAATTTTCAGCTCAAATAATTTTGCTCCAGAAAATGTTTTGGGACAGTGATAGTTTTTGTGAGTCATATTTTAAAATTTTATATGATTAAAAATTACAGTCTACAGGTACTCTATGCTCTGTGTGAATTATTGTGTCAATACTAGTTGCCTTTGCACAGTATGGTGTACTTTCTTTGTGTTGATGCTGTTATGAAATATTTTTAGATTTTTTGGCTGAAAATGTTAAGTTGGAAATCTACATATCTTTCCTTTTTCAGCATTCTATATTTTCCAGGAAAGTTCATCATGATTGTGGTTTCAAAGTTTGGCACAATTAATATGGTTCAATTAAGATGTTTAATTCTCATATAAAGAACAATTTCATACTATAAAAAATATTTTTGAGCACTAGTAGCCTTACAGTGTGAAGTGTAAGCCTCCCACTTTTCAAATAGCCAGATTTTATCCCTCTAGGCTACCCTATTCTTATCCCTGCTAATTGAGGATTTATAACTCAAATTTGACCGCTGTCTTAAAATGTGCCTTTGAGTGCCCAAAGCCATATAAAAAATTGTGGTCAAGCATCCCTGTGAGCTAAAATTTGCCTTCTTCAAGATGAGTCTTGGCCTTGTTTCTGCCATTTTGTAGGTTCCAGCATGCAGTTTAACAGTTTGATATTTGCTCACTATGGAATGCATACTTTTTTAGTAAACAGCTGAAGAAGAAACCATATGTTCTGTGTTATAGGCCAATAAGATATGTACGTGTATACATAATGATAAGTAATTAGGTAATAGTACTCATTTAAATTCGTGACGTTATCTACCCATTGCTGTTCTTAATCAAGATGAAGTGCTTAGTAAAACCTCCTTGTTCTCATGAAGAGCCCTAAAGTAGAATTTTGCAGCTTGCAAAGAGTTTGGACATTAGCGATTTGTTTTATCATCTACGGTAGATTCAGTTCTGTTCGTAGTGCACTTGGGGTCGGAGCAAGATACTTCTCTGATTCATGGAGTTGCTTGACAAGACAAGTGTTCCGAGACCAGATTTGACCCTAAGAAACTTGAGTTTTTTGGTCAGTACTTTAGATTTTTTGGGAATGGAATTGAAATAAAAAGTGAACTTAGTTGATGGAGGGAGAGGATTGATTCTCAGGAGGAATTGTAATTTATATGTACATACATGAGTGCTATTGAATTTCATCAGATGGACTGCGTGAACCGGTAATTAAAGTGACAGTTAACGATAATAACAGCTCCTTGGCATCCTGATTAAAAAGATTCCTGGGAACTGTAAGAAAATAGGTCACAGGAATTCTAAGTGAAATGAAGGAGTGAATGAATAATTTCTGTTGGGTAAGATTCATGAATTTCTTACAATTATTGAACAATTCAGATTAATGATTAATCAAAGGATGTCAGAACCATGACTAAAAGAGCTTTTTCCTTGAAACAAATACACATTTTAAAAACTGTCTTTTGAGATAGAATGTGTGGCAAATTTAATTCTCAATATTTTTCCCAAACATTGTCTTTGTACAAAAGTGTATAGGTCTATAGCTGTGTCATTAGTCCTATTACAAGAGAAGAGACAGAACTCATCATTTCAATCTCCAAACCCTTTGTTCGGCAATTTAATTCCTACTGTCTCCTCCCCCTCCCCCCTCCATTCCCATGCTTCTCCCAGCACCTTTTTCCCTCGCAAAACAAAAGTGCATACATCTTTCCATTTGCGTTTGTTTCCAAACGTCATTGGCTTTAAACACTGAAGAGCCCATAACAACTGTGTTTAAATGACCATGGTGATCTACAATACTGTACCAAGCCTTATAACTATTTGCATTACATGTACAGTATGGCTACAGTATGATTGCCAATAATGGTCTGGATGTAAGATGACCTTCCCTGTTGTGGATGTAGCAGAGTATTATTCTTTGTAATCATTGGAATATTGCACTCTGTAATGAGGGTAGTTGAATAAAAACTGAATAAATAATGACCCCTCAGGGACCTTGGATAGATATTTACATGCATTAAAAGTTTTATGCTGAATAATAAAACTACTTATGTAGGTTATAGGTTGAACATCAGTTAGGAATTTGGTGAAGGGAAGGAAGGATGTTAAAAATAAATGAAGAGCCTTGTGTTGTTTCATTCAGTTTGGATTTTTGGTGAGTTCATTGCATACGGTAGATCAGTGAACAGTAGAGTAAGATGTGAAGCTGATGGTCTTTATACATGTGGAATCATTCTTTTCTAAGTAGTTACTTTATTTTAAGCAGCCATAATGCACAGTATATTTTCAATGTGCAGAACTCCCTGATCCCAACTCTGCTACAGGTACTGTACGCATGTGAAGAAATTAAAGTTGTGCCAAATTAAGGGTTGCCAGACTTATTGAGAGGCAAACAGCCAAATTTGGCATTCAAAATGGTCGAAAAACGCCAAATGCAAATATGATAAATATGATGTTAAAAAACCATGTTTTCCATGACTAATGACCAAGTTTACTCATTCAGTAATAAAGTGCTAGTGAGAATTGTGAGGCATAAAATATGACTTTTTACCATAGTTTACTGTTAAAATTATGGAAAAAATGCATTTTGAAGGAAAATTGACAGGCAAGTGAAAGAAAAAACTCGAATATGCTGTTTTGGCATGGGTTTTATGCTAACATCTTCTCAAAAATGCCAAATTTAGTGCTTTTGGCATTTAAAATGCCAATATGGTAACTCTAGCCAAATTATTTTCATCCTGTGGCAGATCGACCTCTGTCACCATATGGTCAAATTAATGGTACTGTACAGCCTGTTCATCCTTATGTAGGCTGAACAGATATAAAGTTCTGTACAGTTGTATTAAAGGAGCTCCCTCATTGACCAACCAATAGCCGTAGCACAAGTGGTTAAGGTTTACTGTATTTCCTCCAGGGTAAAAATTATAGTTTTTTTTTTTTATTTTTTTCATTTACTTTTTGTTTTATAAAATACTTTATCGTGAACGTTGATGTACTGGTCTAATAAGAAGTCTATAAAGCCTGACCTGTATATTTAAAGTGTATACAGTGTCCACAAGTCATTAAAACGAAAGGTCACCTGAACCAGTGAAAATCCTTTTTACATCCCCAGTACTATTGTCACCAGCTCTCCTGACATCCCCCAGACTACTACATTCAGCTTCTTTGAATTTAGTGCTTCACACATTTCATCAGTGAATTCTAAACATCTTCACTCATTTTTGAGACCAGCTTTCATTTTGGAGAAATTGTACTTGCCCTTTAAAACAAAGTGACGGCTATGAAATGTTTGAACATTTATTCTTGGGGCCTTTTTGAGGCAGTTATCGGAGACAAAAGAATTCTGGAGCAGTTTGCCAGGAATGCAAGCAAACACCATTATTTGTAATAAAGCAGGACAATCGTTAGAAAGTTTATGTCACAACTATTTAGGTGATCAGTGTGAAGTATATGTGAGCTTCTGAGGTAAATGTTTACTTCTTTTCATGTGAAAAACTTTGCCTTCAATGACAGTGAGTGGGGGACACAGGGATGTAATTACTGAAAAAGTGGTCAAAATCTCATGAGACATAAAATTGAAACCTTCAAAGTTAAATTGTAGCTCTTAGTTTCAATGGAATTACTTGCAGGAGATGTAACTACAGTACTGTATGGTATTATTGCTGAGTATTGTGAGTGATGGGACAGAACATAGTTCTTTTCAAATACTCTTTCCCGAGTCACTTTAAAAGCCTATTTTGTCATTTTGTTTAGCTGATGTCTGAGGTACTGTACATAATACTTCATATGGCCATTCTGCAGAAACCAGCATTTTAGAATTTCACAAGGTCTAGAAGTGTTTACCCCAGTCAACGTTTTCAAACTCTGGCCTCTAGAAGATTGGTGTGTTGTCTCATCACTAGAATGCAGTAACCTTCACAGTTTAAGTATTGAGAAAATTTTAATTTTATTAAAACTGTTTGGAAAACTCTTGTAGCCATCACTCTGACCCACTATCACATTTGTAAAATATTTTAAGAAGTGGCCCAAAAAAGATCATACCAAAATCTGCAATTAAGCAAAAAGCCTCTTCTATGCATGGTGTAGCCTACTTAGCTGATGTTAGATTCAGTTTGATGCTTAAAGTGCCTTTACTGCATGCATTCACTCTCACAAAATGTCATCCTTAATGTCAAGTAGGGGGAGGGAATTTTGCCTGTAAAACATTCAAAAGGATGGGAAACTGGCGTCAATAATTTAAAAATGTCTGTACCTCAAAAGCACGAAGGAATGTTCTACATGATGATGTTAGATAGAGAATCTGTGTTGCTGTATGATGCATTATGTGTACAAGTGGGAGAATGGGGCTGTACATTGATTCTGTTGAATGCAATCCTTATTCCTGGACATCTTGGGATGTGTGAGGACTAACTGGTGCCATTTTCGTGTAATTTCACTACAGGGTGCAACTTAATTACAGTACAGTAACTACTTTTTCTTTCTTAACATACTTTTTTTCCTTATTAAATTCATTTACAGGGGAAAATTTGTGTACAGATTTCATTTATATTAAATTCACATTGACCTCTGTTTGAGTTTACCATTGTTTATAGACTGTGCAGAGTCTTTCCTAGGAAATTCATCCCTCCCATAAATTTGACTCTGCCTCTTAAAAGTTTGCTCTGAATCTCTATTCTTTGCCAAGGACAAGATTCTGAGGGGAGGAAATGTTCTCTTGAAAAAGCAAGGGTTGCCAGAGCCTTTGTAATAGAGGGAGTCAATTCTTTTAACCAGATTTTAGGGAGTGAATTGTGGATTAAGAGTGTACAACCTTGCTGCAAATTGTAGAGAAAAAGGAAAGAGAAGTAAGTGTACTTTTGATCAACCTTTTGTTCTCTTCAGTATTGGTTTATAACACCTCTCATCCTTTGTCAACAACTCAATAAATTTCTTTGTCCAAGACAGAATCTGTTGACAGGCAAGAGTAAACTGCCTTCAATAAACATCTGGTAGGCTGATGTCTAGGTACTCAGCTGGGACCCCTGACAGATATTTTACAAGTAACAGTTCAACCAATCCTTTTGTCAACTCTTTCCTATTTATTTTGTCACAGTCAAGCTAACAAGCTCAACCACAAGCCTACCTTTTCTCTTTAGTTTATTGTGACATAAATTATTTAGAGAGATTGGCAGCATTTGATTGACACATGTCAGTTAAATGCATGACCATTTTGTCCTGTTTTCTTAAAAGTCTGATCTCTTTTCTGGCACCTGCTCAAAGTATTTAGGCTGTACTTTCATGCCTTGAAGTCAAAATATGGTTATGATACCCAACCGTGAAGGAATGTACTTGTTTTAACAGAAAAATATTGCAATACAGTTTTCAGGGAAATTTGGAGTGTTAAAATGCAAAAAATGCCATCATTCTATATTTTATTTGACAATTTGTAAGTATTTTATTAAATGGATGAATGGTAAACAGGCTGTCAATCAAACTTTATCAAAGAGGATGATGTTATTCTTAAACCCTGCTAGACAAAGGTACTTTGCTCTTTTTTGTTGCTTCATATACCTGCAGTTCCTAAGAAGGAGCTGGTCACTACACTAGTTGGCCAACCATGCAGGCTACTATTGTTGGAGGTTAATATTACATGTGAAAAAGTGTGATGCAGCTGTACTCAGTCTTCAACAGTTTTTCAACTGGTGGGCCATTGCCCAGCAGCACCATCTGGTGGGCCACAAAGTTGGCAGGAAAAATTGCATATCTCAACTTCTATCATCAATTTCATCAATCTCATGTGACATAAATGGAAGTTTAGTATGCTAATTGGTGAACTTGTCTCACAAGTTTAAAGTCATAAATAAAGAGGGGGGGGGGAAGTATTATTTTTCAGTTAACAGTGAAAGGTGGTTTTCTGGTATAAATTTCTAAAATCGAAAATGGGCCTTCAGTTACAAACGGTTGAAAAACTCTACTGCTCTGTAGTCAGTATGTAAACTGCTCAGTATAAGGCTCAGGACCAGACTTGAGATAAACGCTTGTTGTTTGGAAGTACTGCACCTTGCAAATCATTTTCAAAGTCTTGGTGTAGTTTTGTTAGTGTTGTACCCTAAAACAAACAATGCTGTTGGAAACTTCTCAAAATGACAAAATAATGAATAACAAAGTTTAAAACATGAAAAGTAAGGTATAAAATAAAACCTCGAGATCTATGTGTCTTAGCTAATTTTAATGTCATGTAGATATCCTGACTTAAAAAATTCTTTCAGTAATAATGAGGACATTTAAACTTCTTTGGCAAAAAGGCCGAACAGCAGTATTGAGTTAAACTAAACATTGTGCAAATATAAACCCAGCAAAGATTGATCTTGCTCTGTGTAGTGTACAAGTCTCATAAGTTATGCAAAGTCATGAAAGCAAGCATACTCTATCATGTTCCAGAATCAAACAGAGTGGGCCTATTTAGAGTCACGTTATTCTGAGAAGTGTGTCACATCATGGGGCTGGTCACATCACAAATTGTTTCTGCTGAACTATGATTAGGTCATTATTATGGTTGAATTACCCCAAAGTCATCTGGCAAGTATACAGTATAACTTCATTGTGGATATGTCTCATTACAACTTTTATCATATCAGCTATACCTCACAGGACAGAGGTTGCTTTGATCATACTGTCCTGTGTCCTTCCTTATTACTGTTGCATGGAAAAATGTCAAGGCCAGCTGCACAGGCTATGATCAAGTCTAGCTTCTCATTACTAGCTGGAAGGAAGTTGAAATAACTGAACAACACACACAGTCTTGATCATTCAATGTCAGTGACAGAAGAAATGACACATTAAATTGGAGACTCAGCATGAGCCGGAAGGACAACTGGGTTGCACAGGTGTAAGAGTATGGTGATGCTGTTGATGGTAGAGCTCAGAGAGCATGGCAGAGGCAGGATGGTGGTACTAGATGCATGTGGGTCAACTTGTGATTGACAGGAACGTATCAAATGATTGAGTGGGCTCAATTTCTTGGAAGACTTGAGAGGTGGTGCACAATATGAGTCAGCTATTGACCTAGGTGTGATATGACCAGTTTAGAGTATTTAGGGTCTTATTGTACAAATATACACCCTGGAAATGTTACGACCTTTGCCATAAATGTATTACAATGGTGGTACCAGAGTGTGGATGGTTAGATTATTCTTTGAGAAAAATGAAAAATGTAATTTTCCTGGAAAACGTTCGCATAGTGTGTATGGGATGACCCAGACATGACCTAGCCTTATGATTGGCTGCTTAGAAAAAAGAGAGAAAATAAGAAATTGGCCATTCAGTAAAAGAAGATAAAAAAAAGGTTCTTGTATGGTTGATGGAGTGCTTGTAATAAACTTGAGCCCTGGGAGAGATCCAGCACCCTAGTATATTATAAAGCCAGTTATTGAACAGTCGTAACTGGGAGTGTGTGTTCATTGACTTGAATACATTAGTACCTAGAAAAGTAAAGTTAGCAAATGTCATAGACCTTATGCCAAATAGAAAGAGGGCGCTTCAAAACTGCATTCTGGGAAGGATTATTCCAAGAATAGACGACCGAAGTAGATCGTCACCATGGAGAAGGTTGGCCGTCACAGTGCTCAAGCTCGCCTGTCTGGAATTATCCTTCCCATGGTGCTTCACGATCTGCTATTTGGCATAAGGTCTGTGCTACTGGTAATATTTCTAGTATTTATTTTCATTCTAGGTACTAGCCCTAAATTCTAATGTTAGTGGCCTGGATGCTCTAGACTATGTGATATTGTAATTATTTTGACTTGTGTGTCAAATGGAACATCTCATATAAATTTACCATTGCAACCTGCATATTTTATGACTTGACTCACTTGAGACTTGTCAGTGTGCAGTTTACCTTAAAACTATTTTAGTGATCAAATTTCCTTTAATCCAAATTTTTCATCAGGAACACAACATGATGTTGTTTATCAGATCTTGTTTCGTGTTCAGTGAAAAGTTAGTAACTTTGATGCCATGATTAGCTGTCTTGTCACTTCCAATTGAAATGAGCAAGCTCCGTCGAAATTGCTTCCCAGTTTTCAAATGCAGTGATTAAATTTTGTTCCTTTGCAAGTGTAATGGACACCCACATGACTCATATACTCTATCACCTATTGGTCGATTACCTACATTCAAACGTGGAAGAAAATCTGTACTTCCCCCTTAGGTTTGAAAAAGTACTTTACCATATGCAAGAGGAACCCAAAGGCTTTCAGCTCGTACAGTGGTTCTATTGGGAAAGGGTAGCTGATTTAAGAAGGTTATTACTCGTACGTGGTGATTAATTTGCCAGTGGGAAATCAAACGATTTTTGCCGCTGATTTGTGGCGGAGAATGTCTTAGATTTGGGACATCAATGAAAAGCATAAAGCCAATGTATCATTGAAATTTTTACAAGAAAGCATCAAGATCTGTCAGGTGTTTCTATGGGAATGAACATTGTGCTTCTTTTTAAAAAAGAAAAGACAAGACAAGGAATTGCCCCCTTTTGCTTTTCTGTTGTATTTATAGCATGTAGTTGAAGCCTATAAAGCTGTACCATTGCCATGGTTCTTCAAACCACTGGCCCACAGGAATGAGGGTATAGTAGGAAGCAATAGAAGAAACAGTACAACTGAAGATGTAAGATTGTGTTAAATGGAGTTTCTGATGTGACTCCTTTTTCCAAAGTGTGCTATTGTATGCATGATTGTCACCAAGTTCTGTAATGTATGGAATGAAGTAAGCTTTCGTTTACACATTAAGTACAATATATTGTATGAGACCAATTTTCTTTTCTAAGTTCCTGGTATAGTTATATTGATAATGATCACTGATCAGTTAGCTTTTTGTTTCATAGGTTTGAAAGAAAGCATTCAGCAAGAAATTAATTGTTACTGACATAATTAAGATTAAAGGGGCTGTGGTATCCCTTAGACATGTTTAAGAATAGCCCAATAGTTCTAATACAATTTACAATGCACTTTGACATCCATTCAAAGAGTAGCTGTATATGCTGGTTAGTCAATGATGACTTGTGCAGTATTTATGATCCTAAATAAGCTCACACACAGTTGTGTGTCAATGTATGGCCTTGTGGAATTGAAAGACAGTGCACTATTACTGAAGCTCTGTCTTGGAGATGTGTGAGAGAGGTGTTTTGGTTGAAACTGGAGGAGGGGCTAGAAGTCAACTTAGTAGAGAGTGCTAGCTGCACAAGTCATCATTGACCAATCAGTTAAGTCAAGAATGTCAATCAAAAAGCAGTTGCAATTGTTAATAGATGGAGGGATAATTGAGTATGTGTGTGGTAGTGCTTTAAAGCCCCTTTAAACAAAGGTGTGCCACAGAGTATTATAGTTATGCTTTTGTGGTTTTTGATGGCGTAGATAAGATCCTAATTAAATTAATGGTGAGCAAGTGTCACATTGATGTTTGTCATCCCATCAGCACTTAATTGCAGGTGTTGCAGATACATGTACACCTCTTCTTCATGTACGTACTCTAACTTTTGCCAGCAGTGACAGAGATCATCCAGTTTCACTAGATACATTCATGAGCCGTATTTGAAATTATCTCTGGACTGTTGATTGGCTTCAATACATGAATATTCATAGAACAAGATGAAGCTTACACTGTACATTTTTCTACGACCTTCTCACTTTCTCACAATATTAAGTCAATGGGACTTCATGAGTGAGTTTTAAGTGAGAGAAATCACACACTAAAACCCATTTGTCTTTGGTCACATGATATGCATGGCAATCAGACTTGCTTTAGCCAATTTTTCATTGAATATTTATGATTTATGCTTGATGCGATCATGAATATATGAACAGTCAAAAGCACATGCTGTAGTTTTTACGCGAATGGTTTAAGACATACCTCTGTGTTTTACTAGTGCAGCCAATAGTGGTGCAGCCTCCAGTAATACGTCTGCTGGGTAGGCAACTACAGTGCTGACTCTAACTTGGCTGTCTGTAATTCCATGCACTTACGCAAGACCCATATTTTAATAACTCCCTTCTCCTATCTCTTTTTCCCAATAAACACATCATTAAGATGAAGATGTGTGATGTAAAGGTGTTTTCTGACTCAGTTGAAAAAGTCAGGGGATTAAGAATATAATGATTGATATTCTTACAGTATTTTATACTTACCAGTGAATCATCAAAAAAATTGTTCCCTTGGGGTGCTTGCTTTGAAATATCAAACAAATAATGTTTTTATCAGAGGGCATCTATTTCATCTGGATATACGAATCATTATAGTCAGTCTTTATAGTATATGTGTGGTCTCAGACCACAGTTGTTACCCACTTAATTAAAATCTGTTTTAGCCTGTACCCTGTAGATAAAATTTACCATACAGTTTTGTGCTAATGATTTAGATACTTAGCCATTTAAAGGTGTACTTTGATGGATTCATAACAATTGAAGTTGCCGAAAGGTAGGTGTCACCGACATTTTGTTGCTCCCAATAGAGTTTGTTGGTGGTCTTGAGTAATACAGTGACTGATGGGCTTAGATTTCAGAGACCACCCAGGTAAAACAGGATGTCTGGAAGGAACAAACAATGAACAAAATCAATTTTTGTAAGTTTTGTGGTTACGTCTTTTCATAGATTAAATAATACTATTACGCTTGATTTGTTGCATCAGGTGAATCTACCAAATTTTGTAGTTTGTTGATCATATATCAGCCACTGCCAGGCTGCAGGATGTCTCTGATCTAATCTTGACTCTTTAATATGCTCTGCTTTGCCTATGATTTCAAATGTTGATGGGTGTCCAATATCTGTATAGTTTCTGTTCTCTAAAGTTTACAGTCTGAAGTGCAAGACTCATAAAAATTGTCAAGTTACACCAGTGTTACATAGTATGGCTCAATTTCACTCTGCACCGTCTGGCGTTTCAGACCTTTCAGAGAGATGTCATAATGAATTTGTCATTACTTCTATTTACAAACTTGCCCCATAACACCTACAGTATCTTGTCCAACTAAAAAAAGTGTTTGAAGAAAAAGGAATTGCAATTGTAAACAAGGAGCCTTTTCTCTCATCACTTATCAAGTCATTGTCCATTTAAAGCTTATCATATTTCTACCCCTCACAATTATTAATAATGCTTCTTGAAATTGTTTAATGTTACAACAGCTACGAAGATATTGCTTCTGTGTGCGTGTGTTTATGCAATCCTTCTAAACGCATCATTCAGCTTGATTTAATAAAGTTCATCCCTCCTATCATGTTACCAATTCCCTTTTAGTGTTGCTTAGCAACCAGTGTTGCCTAGCAACCAGAAGAGCCAGCTGACAGCTTGCCTGGACCACTAATCAACACCAGACCTTGCTGCTCTTCCATTATGTCTACAGCTTAGGGCTTTAAATCAATAACCTACTACACAATAGGTGTGGCTATCTTTGGCAGAACTTGTGGTTTTTGTGGTTCCTAGTTTGGATCATTACCATACAATTGGCTTGTGACCAACTTGATAACAGCTAAACAGAAATCCAGGGAACCTGTTTATAAATTTATGAATGAGTTTTAAGGATCAGTGAACAACATGCATGGTCCAGGGGGTATGAAGATGCTAGCTGAGATGCATTGAGATGCTGTTCTGGGCATGCTGTGCATCAAATATTCCAATTTGAGTATCATAACCTACTCACGGTGAATGTATCCAGCTCTCCATATCCCATCCACACTCTCTAACCATTCTTTGGTGTTCTTGCTTGTTAATTTTGATCTGACATCCTAATTAAAATCAGTGTGGACGGTGAGTTGAATTAGTAACAGAATGTAAAAGTAGCTCCCAGTTGCTGATCGAGAATCAAACGGAAATGAGTCCTGGCCCCCATTCTGTCTCCCTAACCCCCACGACCCCATCAAGGCACTGTGCAATCAGCTGCATATTTTGGTAACACAAAGTGAAACCATACCTGGATGACTCTACCCTTCCACAATTTGCTTACCCGGCCTACCAAACCCTGTCATGCCCAGATTAGTTAAACTTCCAATATGATCTTGATTTGTTGGAATGAGATTGATGTAACCTCTATCCATCCCCCATCCCCCAACTCTAAATAACCCCTCTCCTCATCTGGGTACTGCTGCAGTATTTGACATCTCAATAATTTCTTTTTTTATTAATTGTAACAACATTTTAAAAGTAGGTCAAGTGTGGGCTTTCAGAAAGTAAAAGTAGTTCTGTGATCAAGAATCAAAGTGCAACAGTATCCTAGGTGTTGGCAAAGATCAATTAATTTCTCTTTAGGGTCCCATAATGTCGTCAACTTTATTGCCGTCATATTTGAGCTGTTTTGATCTCTGATGGATTACAGGCTCCTGTCCTCTTCAAAAACACAAACATGTTTACGTCCTTTAAGTATTCGTGAGCCATAAGTGGAACTCTACAACCGGTGAAGCAACAATCATTTTTGTATCAAGCCCACTTACAGGAACAAAGGGTGTCCGGGCTAGTTAGAGATCAATAAACTCTGACTGAAACTTTGTTTGTGAGGGGAGCTGTGTCGTCTCCCTGCTCCTGCCACTGAAGTGAAATGGTACAAGGAAAACTAATTGAAAGGGGAAAGGAGATTTTAAAGTTAGTGGCACGGTAGATTAACATTAAAAATTTATGTATAGTGTAGTATTCTTGGTTAAAAAGAAATCCATTGGCCGAAGAAGTTGCTTGTACTTTCTGTAGCCTAAAGGAACATGTACTTTGTTAAAAGCTCATGTGCTCCTTCTAACAAAAGAAGAGTCCTAGAACCAGCTATGCAGGCAAACTTTTCTGCTTATATACTGGAGGTACTGGATCACCCTCACCCTCTCAAATGTTTTACCAAAGTACAATTTGCTATCTCTTTTTTTTACTGTCAAATAAGAAATGTGAAAAAGGTGATGTATTTTGAGGATCTACTAGAAATTCATGAATTTGGTATAAACTGTGAATGTTAAAATTTTTAAAATTACTGGTTTGTTTTGACCAGATTGCAAAGTACAGAAAATGCATAATTTAGTAGAAACTTGTTATTCAAAGATGATTATTTACAACAAACATATATTCTTCTTTGGCGTAATGTAAAATTTCAGGTGGTCAAAGTTGTATGATGACTTGAGCAATGTTAATTTATTAAAATAAAATCGCAAAGAAGTTTTCAGAGATTAAGGGAAAGACTCCTGAATGTAGATCCTTTTTCATTGTCAATATTTGTGAAAGGATTACTGTTCAAGTAGAGGAAAAATTGTCCTTTTTTGGTGTTTTTTTTTTTATTTTTTATTTTGAGGAAATGAAGCATGGGAACAAACTATGGAAAGAGAATTCCTTGTATGCATGGCAACGTACGTACTGCCAATATTGTTCAAGGGGTATGATTTGTTCCAAATTACGTTGGAATACTGAATATACAGTACTCAAAGTAAGTGCCCAGACATTTTGTAATTGGGAAACTCCCTTTTGATATACAGTATGGAACCAGAGCCTGGCACTGGGTGGTGCAATCTGAATCATCACAGTAATTTATAGCTCCTCAGTGCCAGAAAAAAACTGTAGATTTTTGCCACTGTGTGGTATGTCCTGTTAGGTTAGGTACACTTAATTTTTCTGACATCAGATATTGGTTGCATCCACGAGAGTGTGTTTTAAATCCTGAATGTTGTGCATTATATTATAGTGGAGGTAAGTCTTTTGTTGCCATCTTGTCAGAGGGTTACAGCCCTATATTCCGACACCCTATGTTCCAACGCTCCTATGTTCCGAAAAGTCCATTACGTTACCCATTATAGGTTTCAACACCAAATGTGTTCCAACACACCCACGCTATGATTATTCTGATGCCGTTTATGTGTTAACATTAGCCGGGTCACTGTGTCCGGACCACTCTGTCCTCATCTGTTATCTAAACAACAATCGTCCATACATAATTCAAAACCTATACGAGTTGTCAGAACAAAGGGGTGTCGGAACATAGGGCAGTCACCTTGTCAGAGTGTGAAAGTGGAGCCCTTTACTCTAACAGGTGTGTTTGAAGCATCATAGCTTGACATTTCTCATCTGTCACTATCAAAACCTCAAGGCAGAGTTATCTTTCATATTGCAAGGTTGTTGTTAAAATAAATTCTGCATGCAAGTTTGTGTGAACCATGAGCAGGCCTATTGAATAGTTCAGCTAGACCCTGTAATGTTTAGAAAATGGCTCTGATCAGGTCTGTGGAGAAAAAAAAAAAGTTAGCCAATGTCTCTTCTCTCCCCAGCCTTCCCTCCATGATCATGGACCCCAGGCAGCTAAGGAACCAGTGGCATATTAAACCAGACTTTTGCATGGGGGGGGGGAGGGGCTGAGGGGTGAAAGGGTTCAAGTGAGGGGAGAGCAGTAATGACACTACCTAAGCGGAGTGCCACCATCGGTTGGTGCAAATAGCATACAGAGAAATTTCTTGATAAAAATGCCTATCAGATTGCAGGAAACGGCATTTCCAAGTCTCTCTGGTCTTGTAATTTTCCGTGCAAATACTAAAAAAAATTTGGTACTTTCAAGTAGTGTTTCCGAAGTTTTTGTCTTGTACAAATTTTGCCCAATATCTTTTTTCACCTTCAAATTTAGATTTGGGGCCCCCTTCCCCTCCCCCTCCCTCATTGATTATGCATGCCACTGTAAGGAACTCAGCCACACTATATCTTTGTACTTGTTTACTAATTATTATGGAACCTCTCTGGTTCATTCAAGACCTTAATGCAAATAAACAAAATTCTGTAGGGGTTGTGTTAACCTGTTGGCTACCGTTTCTGAATAATGACCCTAATTGTCATAGAATCATGTTATTTTATTAAAGCTGTGCTTAGTTTATACCAAGACCAGTGAAGCTGAAACATGTTTGTAGAAATGTGGAGACACTGAATGAAGAAACTGATTAGTGGTCCATACCAGGGAGCTGCCAGCTCCCTTGTTCATACCATGTGACTGTCTGAAGGTTGTTTACAGAAAGATCTGCATGCCCTAATAATTAGTTAAACATAGGGGTAATTTTGTATGAAGAAGCCTATTGTTGAAGGAAGATGGCTCCTTAGCTACAGAAATATTTCTTTTGTATACTTTATTTGGTGTTTGTTGGTTACACTTTGAAGTATCAATATATAGCTGACTGGAACCAGGGAGCTGCTGGAACCTTGACCAGGATGTCTGTATTTGCTTTCCATGAGACAGGGTTCGGCAGACAGGAACAAAGTTGCTTTGATCCTCTAACCATAGACAGGAATGCCAGAGGCACTTCTTGAGCCACTTTGCCGACAACTTTGTGGTTTTTGAACCTTCTTTTGAGGACCTTTCGGCAGCCAGCGGCAGGCCTGATGTGTTTATCCTGTTTGTTGC
>WURT03332245.1:0-24249 GCA_009936505.3 Holothuria glaberrima | reverse complement strand
TTAACAATTCAAACAATATTTGGAAGAAATACTTATGTGATGGATCTTTATTTATCTTTATTATTCGGATGGACTGCCTAAACGTTATTCCAACACTTCGAACAAGGCTGTGTTATGTATTTCCCTTTTCTTAAACAGGTAGAGCCCCTTTAACTCCCATCCGATACAAACATTCTTTTCAAGTCGGAAATTGGGTTCAGTTTGGATGAAAATTTGGATAAGGACCTGTCATCATTTTGACTGTTTGCATTTCGGTGCCTGTACCTTTTGCTTATTGAGGAAGTTTATTTTTCTTCACTGCGGAATCTTATTGCCCACCGTATAACTGCCTATTAAACATTTTGTTTATCTTATTTATTCTTTTAACTAGAGGAGAGTTCATGTAAACTTTTCTTCGGGTGAGAACTCCATAGACTTTCCTTCGAGCATAGCATTTGACAGGTGGGTACCAAGAGTTATGAACGGATGTTGTTTAAGAAATAAGGGGGTTGGTCAGAAAAGGTGTTCACCTTCCTGATTATGCGCATGACTGACATTTTTGCATTGTGGTGTGGTTGCGTAGTATAAAAAGATGGATTCGGGCCTGTTTTAGATTATGAAAGTTTCTCGCCGTTAAGCAATGTTTGCTCTTTCTTAGTTCGACAAGCCGTAGTAATGAGATCGAAACAGCTGGTTTGGAGAGGTGTTTCGAATACTTTTACGTTTCGGTTGCGTTTTCTCGGCCATCTTAAAAAGTACGGGCTTGAATTTGGTGTGGACATGAAACGTGTAACGCAAATTTTACCTGTAGAAAATTGTGCTGATTGATGGTTGTTTGGAATCATTGTTAGAGCTAACTTTACTAATTTTGACCGTAATTCTCTTCTACTAGATTTGGTATTTGTGCTTGAAAATTTGCACAATCCTCCACATTTTGTTCATGCACACAGCTTGTTCGGGCACACAGCTTGTTCGGGAATAATCAAAATAAAAAAAAAAACCGATGTTGCTAGGGTTCCGGGGACAATTTTGAATCTTAAACTGACCGTTCCGGGTTGGAATGAATCGCTTCTAATAGGAACAAAACGAAAAAAAAAAATCAACTGATCTAAGTTGCTTTAAAAATTGTAAGTAATCTTCCCTCGTTTCATTTGATCAGTTTGTTACAGAAACTTCAAAGTAACATTACTTTCATTAGCTCCTTCCAAAGCAATTGATCTGCCGAGCGCAAGAAAAATATTTGGCGTTTTCGATTCAAGGTTGAAAGCCAAGGCACTTTCAGGATAATGCCAAATGAAACCATCTGGTGTTGGTTGTATAAATCTTTTCGCAATCTCAATTGAGCATGTGCACAGTGTGAAAAACTGGAGACAAACAAACACACTGCCGTACCTACAACACGTGCCAAGAATATATTCAAATCATCCATTTTAGATAGCCAGGACTGTAAGATGTGTTCATACCTGTGGTTTTGTGTCTTTGAACAACATGAACATCTCTTCTTGGCCTTAAAACGTGTCTCATAATCTGTCCCAAATGACGTGTTTTGCATACCGGTACAATGTATGGCGATTATCTTTCTTACACCTCACAATCCTTCTTCGGCAACCGTAATTGCAAAAAGGCTTATTGCTACCCGTGTCCTAACAAAGCACGTTTGTATATCACCACAGCGGAGACAAACGACTGCCGTTTTTTCAACATTAAGTTTATTTGTTTAAAAACGAAATAGTCACTCTCGAACTACGAATTGGCAGTGGTTCTCAAACTTTTCCAGGGTAAGGGTCAAATAAGAAACAGGGTTGAGGTCGAGGGCCACATTCGAAAAAAAAAATAAAAACTAGACATACTACTTGCCGGTAATAGCAGCAGTAAGTCTCTCTAGAGTGTTTGCATAGTGTAACAGCAATAGTCTGCATCGGGGGGGGGGGGGATCCTTCCTTTGTCAACCCTTTGAGACATTTGTGTTAATTTTAAGTGAATTAGATGGAAAAAGGTGATACCTTTGACAAAGTTTCGAACTGATTATATGTTGAATTAGGTAAATTCGCTGCAAAAAATGAATAATGAGGCAACCAAGAACTGATGTTGCTTCAAAATAAAAAGGTCAAAGCACAAACCAACGTTAAAATAATGTTGTTTTGTAATTCACAAACCCTGTTAAGTTTCCTTTCTAAGTTGAAGGGGATTTAATTTTGTTTAACGTAGAGTAAGTTCGGGGTCTTGTCACCAAGAATGCTTGGAGGCCGCGTTTGAGAATCACTGGTAAAGGCCCTATGTGTTGACGTCACGTGACGTCATTTTGGAGGTAAGCAATGAAGCATGCTAGCTAAGGTCCTTAATGCCCGTCCTTAATTGAATGGTATCACGTTTATATTAGTTTATCAGTAACTAACGGTAAAATTTTTCCCATTCACAAGTGATTTTAGTATTTTTATCTTATTTTCTTTCTGGAGGCATAAATTTCTATTCAATAATATATGTTAGGATGCAAGGCCTGGGAAGTGTCATTTGCTCCAATTTGGAGCATTTTGGGGCAAACATTTTCTTGGCAGGTTCGCGGCAATTGACGGTGGCGCATCATTTAGTGTCGCATATCCGTTCGACCACGCCCCCACCCCAATTCTTGAATACCTTCCTGAGTCTATGAACTTCATTGCCAAATGCCAGGAAATTGCATCTATCAAAATTTTCCTGGGAATGTCTCTCAGACCTCCATCAGTACCGCCCGGAAGGGGTCAGGGAACAACTTTTACCTCGAAGGTACTTTTTCCTTGCTTTTCATAGACAACTTTTACTACAAAAGTGACAGGTGTAGATAATTGTAGTATAATAGATAACTTTCACAATGTAAAATGAAGCAAGACATTATTAAATTATTTAAGAAATCATAATTTCAGTGCGGCTACCCCATCATTACTACCAGTGTAGGACAGCCTCTGAGTGGCATAGGTCCCATGATGCAACTCCAGGCTAAAACCCTTCCTCCTTATCATCCACAAGGTAAACCCTCTGCAGCATATAGGGGCTGGTCACTTGTTACTACTGTAACACAAAATGTTGAAAGGGTGATTTTTGCAATCTGTTTAGTGCGCAATCATTGTTCTTTAATGACTTTAGAAGATAGTCAAATGCTTCAAATGTTTCACTGTAATTGTGCCGACAATATTATAAGTATCCCCGAGCTTCCTTTGCTTCGCCCCCTGGTCTCAACCGGGGCGTTGACCCTTGAATCCATCAGGACCCCTAGGATAGGCCCTAAATACCATCTATCTAACCCACTTCCAAACACGTTGTGCTACCCGAGTTGACCCTGATCAAAGCTCCACGCCTTCGTTAATCACGGGTTTAGTCACAACAGGTCTTTTTGGAATCTATGCACCTCTTTTTCGCTACCCTGGGCAGAACGAAAATTTTTTTCCGACTTCGATATGGACAAATTTTGGCAATGGACCAATCAGCTTCTGCCACGTTAGAACTTCTTCATTTCTCCCAAATGACAGTTTCTCTTCATATTTTTGTAATTCTGACGCCGGATTATGAAAGAACATGCCAAATATTCCTAGGACACGTAACCCTAATCTATATTCTAACCCTAATCACTATTTTGAAACAATTTTCAAAATTCCTAAAAATTCAAAATGGACAAATCGAAGTGGGAAAAAACTTAAGCGGGCCGGACCCACACCTCATACCAATGTATGTGTAGCCTCATTACGTTCACATGCGTGTTGTCCTATTCTTTGATTCATTCATAGTAATTGGTAATACTGTGTTATTGTGGAAGCATGGTACCGTAGATATGGCAATGGTATGTTGTAGACATGGAGGGGGGGGGGGAGGATTTGCCCGATTCCATTCGGTGAAAGGGAGTGACGAGCTGAAAAAGGTCTGGAAACACTGATATAGAATATGGCTTGAGCCACAGGGAATGAACAGGACCATGTCTGCATGCTAACAGTCTATGCAGTATTGTATACGTAATACAGCACATCACTGCAACATTCCATTGGTGAAGTGGCATCTACAGACCCCTAATGTGCATGTGCTTTGGGCTCCCAGTGTTTGCAGTGAATTGCCAAAAGGGACAGTTAATCTTTTGGATCTTTTGGGATTTTATACCACACCCTTCCCAAGACAACCTGCCCTGACACATCTGATAGCACAAAAAAGTTTGCATTTGAAGTAGAGAACAGAACTCTATTCAATGTGCCATGATTTCATCACTGTACTATACCACCTAGATGTGTACAGCGAATTGTCAGTTATTTTGCCAACCAGTGCTACCACGTGACTTGTCGTGACGTAATTCTGAAGATTTCAGTACGTATCTGAAGAGTCCAGTGCTAAGGGACATGATACAGCAAAGCAGAAAAACTTCGACATTCCTTTGAAGTCTAAGTTGAAGTTTGAGTATATATCATTTGCACAATGAGTACATGAGTACAGGATATTGGGTACCATGGCATGAGCACGAGTACGAGTACGGGTACGGGTACCAGGTCATGGGTACGGGTACGATTACAGAAACTCGTACTCGAGCACGGGTACGGATACTTCATCACTGGTGTTTAGATGTCAAGAATAACAGTCATCAAAGCTTCCCTTCTTGTTTTTACCAGGTTTCCACAGTTTTATTTTGTTCACTTCAAATGACCTTTGACCGCCGCCAAAACAAGGCTCGTCTATTCCCAATTTAAAGCATCTTTATGTCAAGCACAATTAGATCCCTCAAGGTAACCCTTCTGGATATATCGTGTTTGAGAGACTTGTACAATTTGACGATAAACAAACTTGGTCTCGTTTTCGAAAGAGAATATGCACGTCCTTTCAGAACCACCGTAGAGAATTGATCAATGACGACATCTTGTAGCTCAATTACACGCTTAGAGAGAAGTCAGCAATTAAGCATTTTAGAAACAATAGCGGCAAAAACATGATCTGGGAAACGGTCAACTCATCGAGCAAATTGTGTAATTTCTCACTTGGAAAGCCATTATAAATTCTACATCTTGTACAAAATTCTTGATATCACGGAATGTAATAAGTCGGCTTTTCATCAATTGTTAGGAAATTGTCGAAATTTTGACATCTTATAAGTTATAATTCAATCGTTTTTGCAGAAAATTGTTGAATTGTTTAGCTACACAGAAGTTGGCAATTTAACATTTTGCAAAGAATCGTTGGAAACACCAAATCTTAGAAACCGACAGTTCATCATTTTTCAGAAAATTGTTGATTTGCTCATTTGGAAAGCAGTCGACTATTCAACATTTTGCAGAGAATTGTTGGAATCACGTCATTTGATAAGTCTTCATTCAATCATTTTGAAGAAAATTGTTGAAATCACGAGATGGTGGAAACAGTCAATTCACCATTTTGAAGAAACCTGTTGAAATCACAAGATCTTTTGAAGAAGACAATTCATCATTTTACTGTTTTTTGTGAAGATATTATCTTATGATCTGAACATTTTCTGAAACTGTCAACTGTCAACTTATATTGGAAAAAGATTGTGTGATCTTGATGACTCTTTTAAGCTTCCGTACAGAATACTGTACTTTTATGCTCCACATGTGTGGAATTGCATAATGGATAGCCAGAATCACCTTGATAGCATCAGGGAGCTGATAGTATGCTAGATATTCCTGCCTTACCTCAAAGATTGGTTTTTTATTTTGCGGATCATTCGACATTTTAGCAGTACTGATATCAACCATTTTCATGACATTTGACCTTCGATCTTAGCTTTCGGGACTATGCGAAACACACTTTATCCTTGGTAACTTTCTGCCTTTTCATTAAAATCTTGATGAAGAAAAACTTTTGAAAAAATACCGAACACACAAACACGTGCTTAACACTCAAACCATCACGGACACTTTTACACCCCTCTCTAGGCATTTAACCTCCGTTAACCATTGGGTCCCCATTATTGGTTAACCAGACACTAGTAACGTAAAAAAAAATAACCCTTACCATGACAACAGTTGCTGTGGGCATTGTTTCAACTGGAAAAGGGAACATCCTCCCTACTGAGCGATGAGGTTATAGTAACAGGATAGCAGAGAAATAGGTAAAAGCTCACGGTTAAATCTTAAAACGGGTGCCAGCAGTTGATCTGGGTGGCGGGCGCTAGCCCTTGACTATATGACAGCTTTGCTCCTGTTTCCTCGTGCTGAACATTGTTAATCAGTCGTCTTCTCCTATGTTCGTGACAAGCGTCTCTGAAAAAAAAAAATAACGAGATGACCTAACAACAACCGAGGGTCATCGTTTGAATTTGAGTGTTAATGGGTGTAGTTCCTCATTCATTGAACTTAATGAAACAGAAAGGCTTTCATTGAATTTATCTTTAACGTTTTAACCAATCATTCTCTCGTTACCCGTTAACTAGCTAGGTGGTTAATTGTTGCTTGTGTTCCTGTTGAAGTTGGAACTTCTTGTCATCAACAGCTGTGTCATCAATGATCGACCAACTGTTGTCTTTAAGTTAAAGTTAATAAGTGAAAGCTAATCAGTTATCTTCACATTTCAGTTTTCATAACGCCACGGATTCTTCACTATGAGAAACATGTTTGATCCTGTAATACCTGACTTATAATCTGTACAACATAAATACTGAACACTGTGCTACTGTCACGGGTCGATTTAAAACCTGAAATCGGATAAATACAAGTTGCTCAGATTGCAAAAGTAGAAAACAATGTTCATTGAATTAAGACAATTTAATTCTTCTTGGCCGGGATCTTGGGACGTTTTTTTTTTCATAAAACAAACATTCGAATGTAAAACGATACTTTAACAATCGGCTACTGCCTATTGTCGGCTCACCCAGGTCTACGTCAAAGGGGGAGTGATTCGTATAGTGCGGCCTCTCCCTCTCCCTCCCTCCCTCAGTAAATTTATCTCTCTCTCTTCCTCTCTCTCTTCCTCTCTCTCTCTCTCTTCCTCTCCCTCTCTCTCTCCTGTGACTTTGTTTTTTTGCTTTTTATTCAGCTTAACAAAGACAGACAGGTGAATCACATTGAACAGCTGAAGATTATCGCTTGTCTTTTTATCTGTTTGATTTCTTGCGGAAGGGGAGAAACCAGGGCCGTAGCTAGGGTCATATGTTGGGGGGGTTGTGAAGGTCCCAAATTCCGACTGGCTGGATTTTTTTTCCAACTGAGCGGCAGCGTGTGTAGTGCACTTTTTACGCACCCTGCGTTTTTGGAAACATCAGTAGGGATCCTTCCTTTGTCACCACATAAAGGTACCGGTCTGGGGGAGAGGTCAAAGGGGAGGGATCTTCCCTCCCTTTGAGAAATGTTTGTTAATGTAAGGTTGCTTAGATGCAAAGTGGTGCTATCTTCGGGACATTTTTTGAGCTGCTAATATCAGACGCGGTGGAACGGAAAAAATTATGGGGGGGGGGGCTGAATGCCAGGAAGACTATCCAAGCGGAGCGCCACCATCTGTTGGCGTGGAGCGTTCCAAAAAATTTTTGGCTTTACAAGCTCTCCAGATGGCCCGAAACGGCACTTCCCGAGTGCTTTAAGCTGCATGTACCCAGCCTTGAAATATGGATCTCATGTCTGCAGTTTCTCAATTAATGAAAAAATAAATCTATGAGAAATGTTTATATATATTTCTAAGCCGAGCGCCACCATCGGTTGGTGCGGAACGTACAAGAAAATTTTTGGCTTAACAACCTCTCAGATGGCCGGAAACATCACTTCCCGAGTATGTTAAGCTGCATGTACCCAGCCTTGAAATATGGACCTCATGTCTACACTTGGCAAATATGGTGGGGGCTGAACATACCCTTACCCCCTCACTTTTTCATTGGGGGCTGGGCCTCCAAGCCTCCCTGGTCCGCCGCCACTGGCTTTTATATGGCTGAAAAATGTTCATAATTTGGCGAATTCAGCAGCAGTAGGGATCCTTCCTACGTCACGACGTAAAGGGCCGTCCTGGGGGAGGGGTCTAAGGGGAGGTGGTTTACCCTCCCCTTTGAGAAATTTTTATTAATTTAAGGTTGCCTAGATGCAAAATGGTGCTATGGTTGGGATATTTTTTGAGCTGCTCGTATATGGCTGGGAAATGAAAATACTTTATAGTGAATTTTAATTTCTGGTTAGGTGAAAGAAGAGAATAAGTTGTCTTAGAGAAAAATACGTTGTCAGCAAACTTCCTGAAGACTCCCCTCACCCCTTTTTTTCTTTGGCTTCTTTACTGTCTTTTATTTGTACAAAATTTTTTCGCAAAAATACGTGCGTGGAGTCAACAGAAACATTTTGGGACTTTTACGAAGATTTTCCTTTCCTTCATTGTGCACTATAAAAGAGTATCTAAGGCTGGCAGATACCTGGAAGCTCTGGATCAATTATATAAAATTGCCAAAGAAATAATGCTTCTTACCTGTCATCTAAATGATAATAACGAGTATGACGCCAAGCACTTTACATCTATCGGATTTTTACTAATTTTGAACGAAAACTCCAGACAAATGGCTTCCAGTCTGATAGATATAGCAAAAGGAATGAAGGACTGAAAGCGCATTTCAGAATGCTTTTTGGTCGTAATTAAGTGTATTAACAATCACCATCTGTACCGATGATTACTGAGCGCGAAGCGCTCGGCATTTTTTTTTTTTGAAAAATGTTTAGCGTCAAATACGTACTTTCAACCTTCCAAAGTATGCTATAAATTAGATTGAAAGATCCCTTAGTGATGCGAGGCCCCTACAGATGTTTGGAGATGAATCTCTGTTTTTCGGAAAGTGTTGTGATCCGATTAGTTCCATGTATTATTACCTTACTGATGAGATGAAGCGCAAACCGTGCCGAAATTTTTCATTAACTAAGATATCTAAGGACAGTTTTAATTCGATTTTACGTGAAGAAAATAATACTCGGTATCATTCTCACTTGACCTAGTTGGAAAATAGATCAAAGTTAACATAGGCTCGGTCGAAAAAATATGCTAGACTGAGGAATCAGAAAATCAGATTTTTCGACTATAGTCGCTCTGACGAACTTGGGGGGGGGGGCGAGACACCCCCACACCCCCGGTCGCTACGGCCCTGGAAGAAACCAATCACCCTGTCGACTGCATATTTGTAAGCGTGTCTGTGTGCAAAGGCGTATATGTGGCGATGCGAGAGTTATGTGGATGGTTCATTTAGGTCAAAGGTCAGTACGGGGTCACCAGCTGTCAAACTACAAAAATCTTTAAACACGGTATCTCAAGAAGGGAAATTTTGATAAATGTAATACTTTACATGAAATTGTCACATATTAAGTCAATTCACCATTTTTAGTTTGGTGGGGTCAAAGGTCAATTTGGGTCACCAGAGGTCAGGTAGTGGGAACCTTTAAATCCGTCAATGAACACGATATCTCAGCCTCGAAGAATCTCATTCTTAGTATATCGGTACTCCTTGCAGAGTAGATGAACACTAATATTTTTAGTGGCTTCCAAAGTTCGTTACTGGTCACTAGAGGTTTAATTTTAAAACCCTACAAACATGTTCTTTTAAGAGGAAAAACATGTATGAATTTTATACATCTAAGCGTCACATTTTAAGTAGAAGAATCCTGTTATTATTTATACAGCCCAAAGGTCGTTTAAGGGCATTGGAGGCTACAGTGAAAAACCTTGTGAATACGATATTTACAAAAACTATTACAAATCTTATATGTGACGCGTGGATGCATCGTACTGGTTGTACGCTTTCTATCGTTAGTGGTGGATGGCGAAGATTTTGGGGTCACCACGGGTCAGACTGTTTAAACCATGTTTACGATATTGGCCAAGTATATGAAACATGTTGGAGTTTATGTCTGGCATTAAGCACCTAGCACTAATGGCAAGAAGCTGATGTTTATGGGTATGACCATGTTCACATTGGACCAATCTGTGTGATGTACGATTTTAAGTTCCTGTATGGAAATTTGAACACAGGTACTTCGCAATGTTCTGCCAATATAAACCACTGTAATTTATTCATAAAAAAGTGATTAGGAAACACTCAGATGTCAGACTGTCTGTTTTGTTTTGTAACGTACCTTCTCCTTGTTCTTGGTATGCTTTAGTTTCTGTTGTTAGCCTACAGTATAGAATGTTTTATTGAGTTTAGAGTTCTCTAATGTTTGGCTGGCAGAGTGGTCCATTAAAAGTACCCTTGAACATGAATGTGTTTCATAAATGTGTGATTCGAATCTTGCTGGAAAACGTCACTTTTTGTCCAGGTACTCTGCCTTTCTTTCCACTTGGCATAGCTTAGGGTAAAAAATGTTTGCCTAGACGACAAAGCCCTTTAATTGAAACACCCTTGACTCGGCCAGTTTACTAGCCAACATTGAATTTGCTCATATAGGGTCCTCGGAAGAAGAATGATTGCCGTGCGCCATCGTGTTTCACAAGACTTCGAAATTGGTTGTCTAGCCGACGAAGCCTAACTGAAGAACCTTCTGACCTTGCTTTAAATGGTCCTTTAACCTTGACTTGTGACCATTTCAACTGCAGACAGACATTCAGAATGTATGTTGATATTAAATATTGGCGCCAAAACAATTTAGTTTTAGAGTAGGCAGTGGCGTACGCAGGATTTCTCTCAAAGGGGGGGGGGTTATGCAGTATAGTGAGTGATCGCCGGCCTAGGGGAGGGGCCGGCTTTTGAAAATTTTTGAAAATTTAGTTGTCCTTACATGCAATCTGGTGCCACATATGCTAACATTTGAAGTAAAATTTGTGTTACAAGTTACGTATTTTTAGGATGTAAAAAAATGGCATCCGTGAGGGGGGAGCATGGCTCGATGGCCCCCTGATTACGCGGCTGAGAGTAGCGAAGAGGGGGTGCTCGTTAGTGTGAAATCCACGCATTTCATCACCACAGTGCGTTATCCCAGGGTTGGAATATTCAGAAACACTAACATGTGGTTCGCTTGGTTCTGAATCACCACGTGATCCAGCCATAACAATTATGGTCAAGTTTTCATAACCATCACAGAAACTCTCAAAACACAACGAAACCAGAATAGAATAACATACGTTCTGTAAGAAAGAAAGGGTGGTGTTTTTAGCAAGCTTTAGCACACTTCCTCAATGCCATTCACAGGTTCCTTCACCCATCGCTTTAGGTATCTAACGTTAAAGGGAAAGGCTAAATCCCTTTGGCTCGATAACAGCACAATGTAATTTTCTCAGTCACTGAAAATAAGTGACAGTAGCAAAAGTCTTTGAAGCAAAAGTTTTTGCTTCAATCTTCAGGTTCATTAGTAAGGGTTTGACCTCTTAACCACATCAGAGGTGAGAGGTGAGACATAGCTCAACAGCTGATACAAACCATGAAATTAAGACTAGGCATTTCATGAAAAGAGAAAGTGAAAGGAGTTTAATTATTATAACTCAGCACATTTTGTACAATGTTAGAGTTAAATACCCTGCAAACGCATATCCCACTTCCTGATTTGTCATTTCAGCGGTGAAGTAGAAATCATTATAATTGTAGAATCGTATTATGCAGTTCACATTGGAATTCTATCAGTAGAGAGATGATCGTTTATGCGGGTCTTCGTCTGGTGATTGTCATCTTTATGTTTTTAAGCAGCACGATTTGTAAGTGCAAATATGTTTTCCGTATTTTACTAGTAGCATGAGACATCTAGGAAAATGTCTGTTACTTAGCTTTTTCGACTAGAGTTTTCTTTAGCTTCGTCAGCGTGGTCTCTACTTCGATATCTTTAGAACATTGATTATTTGTCCACTTGAATGTAATTGCTTAAAAAATAGGTCCTGGCAGAACGTACTAATTCAATTTCAAGACCTTTTTCTATGTGATCTCTGTATCTGTTTGTTTAAAGGTAGTAATGATATCCTGACAAACATTGTGGTCGATTTCGGAGATCCATTACAAATAGACTGTAGTTTCAATGCCTTCGATACATTTTATGTTAATTGGAAGCATGACGACAAGAACATCATTATGCACGACGGTAAAAAAGCCATCGAAAAACACTCAAAGGGCTACACCTCCAGTTTTTTTACTGAACGTAACACTTACCAGTTACATAAAATTATAAATGCTACAGAAGATTTTGGAAGCTATGTTTGCCTACAAATTCCATCCAAAGGGGCACCACAAAAAACAGCCTGGATTTTTCGTTATAGATATCATTGTAAGTAGCATTTACTTTTTCGATGTGGGTCTATTCCATTATTGCTACAATTAAGCTTACAAAGCAGCTCATAGCTTGAAGGGGTGATAAGCAGTATCTGTTTTAAAATGAGACTTCGCTATCTACATGACAGTAGTCTACTTGACCCTTTTCCCGACGTATTAGACATTTTGTCATTAGTAGAACAGATACGGTCAGTTGGCCCACCTACGCACAAAAGATTGTCAATATTAAGAGGATATTGTAGTACATTGATGACATGTTAAACACAACCATATCAACAACACAAGAAAATCAAAGTATTACACCTCATTTAGTAGTTGTGTCAATTTGTCATTAGCCGTATCATTTCCGTGACCCATGCAGCATCACGTGACAATTACATGACAAGCTTTGTGGACATCATATTCTTTATTATCAGGAAAATGAAACGGTTAAAACGGTATTAGAGAAATGAATTTTCCCTTTGAACACAAAGAACGTGTTCTCATTTCGGGATGCCCCTCCTTTGTGTGACAAACTACACAACCTTCTACAAATTTACAGAAGTGATCAATTCTGTGAAAGATCTTGATCTTCGACCTGGATGGCAGTTTTAAACTTTCGTACTTTTGAATATGCTTAAGTTAAACAATCCCTAAGCCCACTGTTGTTCAGAAAGCGTATAAGTAGTAAAACACATTATATATGACTCTTTTAGAGTGCTCTCATTGTTTAGCAACGAATTATTTCATTAGGTTGCACAAAAAACAGTTCACGAGTAAGGCTTAACTCTGATTTCACTTTGCAAACAACTTGCGTATCCTATTACAAGGGCACCCTGAAAAACAGCTATGTAACAAAAAAAAAAAAAAAAAAAAAAAGAAACATTTAAAGTGAGATCATTTGCTATAACTAAGAATAGCGTTACTCCGTAACCGCAACACTGACATCCGTACAAAACCCATTGACATAATACGACGCAAAAAGATGTGGAGAACTATTTTGACTTAAAAAATGGAGTTAACTTTTGGCTTTTGGCAGTTATTATAGCAACCCACCTAATCATGTGCAAGATAGACTTACGTAAGAATTCATTTATTCCAAAGCTTACCCTACTGATGAAGGTAACGCAACAGCTGAGGTTGGTGGTACCGTTATTTTAGAATGTTCTTCCAAGACAAGCATGCCAGTGAATATAGACTGGAAGCACAACGGTGTACGTATAGTGCAGTAACAAGCAGATATCTCATTTCAGGAAACTAAAGAAAAGTATTTCCTCAGAATGGTCAGCGGCAACATGGCAGCTCAACTAGAAATACGTAATGTTACTTTGGAAGATGCCGGAAACTGTTCTTGCTTCTTGTCTGATGCAAGTGGGAATTCGTTTAGAACTTCCTGGACACTTCACGTTACAGGTATTGAGTTTCGCATCAAAAGAAAACAATTTGACCACAGTTGAGTTAAAGTCCAGAGCTATTAACAATTTCTTTGCTAGCGTCATTTTTCACGTTCTTGATATATTTATCTTATATAATTAAACCTGCTCAATATATTACAATAGCTGAGAAATTTTGCTGGGATCTTTCAGGAAAGGTAGCAAAAACCAATAACTTTTTTATGATGCTTCTTTGAAAATGCAGCCACCACAATCAGAATTAGTGTACCTCGTCAATCGTCATCCTAATTCATAAATGGGTCTTTGATCATGTGACTATATTTTTGTGACTGAACTGTTAAATTCATCTTGCTAAAAACATCTTCAAAGGTACTTGTAAGGCATATAAGAGAAGATTTGCAAGGCTTTGGTGAATTTTGAAAGTAACTTTGGGGCGACTGCCTATCGCCGTTAAGTGATTCAGCACGTATCAAGCAAGTGTTATGCTTGTTTACACCGGGAGAAATGATCTAAAGAATCCCAATACTTTTTGGGAAATAGAAGCTCATCATTCTTGAGCATTTAGTGAAAATGCATATGTGGAGTAAACAGGTAAAACAAGGACCTGCTTGAGAATTAGTGATTATTTAAGAAGATGATGATCTTTTACTTTTTGCGACAAGGAATATTATACCGTGATGTTGAGCAACATCCGCACTTACAGGATTGTGTGACAGTGCACTGTCAAGTAATGGCAATTGTAAGGACGTCCACTGTGCATTAATAATTATATAAATGCCAAAGATCAGAAGAACATATCTTTTCCACCTGAATAGATGGTATATGGTACCCCCAAATGTTCAACAACTCGTAAGTTGTATGTAAAAATTTACCTACTGTGATCTGTCTACAAAACACGCATGCATTTTGGAAGCAACCCCTGAGTTGACATAGTCAAAAAACGTTAATGTTCTTTGCACAAAATTACAAACCTGATATTAAGTTTTGCAAGATTGGGTGGAAGCTCAATAGCTGAATAGCGTGTCTTCCAAAATGTAGTACTGAATGTAGAACATAGAATATATTATTCGTGTTTAATTCAGAATTTTAATTGGGAACGTTTTGAGGCTAAGCTCTTGCCACCTATGATCTAGCCAAATCTAATTCATCAATATAATCTTCTGTAACATTAGGGACTTAGTTGCAACTAGCTTCTTAAATGAGAAATGTCACCATGGCGTCTTAATTGATATGCAATGTGTTTTCAAAAGTGTATCTGACAATAAAAAAAATGTTTCAGTGTTATTTTTCTCAACAGAAGGAAAACTACATGATGTTATGATATCAGCTTCTGTCGGTACACCAGTGAGTCTGCCATGTAGTTTGTTCTCACCATCGTCTCTCATAACGGTCGTTATGTGGTACCATGGGAGTAATAAAATAATGCATCATTACACTAGAAATATCTCAACCAGGGTAGGGAAGTATACTTCCATTATAGCAAATGACAAATCAGTGGTCACGTTAGAATTACAGGTCGTTGGCTTTGATGACGAAGGGCAATATTCTTGCTCAGCTTTTTTTCAAAAGGGACAAACTTTACGAAGTAACTGGATAATTAAAATTCAAGGTAAATCTCCTTTTTAAACCAAAAATAATAACATGAATATTTTGACAGTTCATGTATTGGGAGATAATAATATTCCGTAAACCGTTTGGCACCAATTTTGTCTAAAGATTATTCTTTAGTCTGCCTTGATCAAGCCTTAAAGCTAAGGCTTAAATATGACGTTTACGGTGTAAAGACGATTGGTCTGAGGTAGGTGTAAGAGCTAAGACCCAATTAATGACAGAAAGCTGATAATTGAGTATATTACGGAGTGATTTTCAAAAGCGTTTAAAATCATACACTTTGTTATTGGAAAAAATTATTATTTTTGCGTTATTCTGTACATATTACTATAAAGATACAAAAAATCGAATAATGGTAAGGGAATAATGATTCAAATATTTTAGGAAAAAAAAAACAAAAAATGGTTTGATAATTTTGCGGCAGTCTGACTTCAATTTGTCTAAAGGAAGACTTTGAGGGTAAGATCTTTCTGTACGTGGGTGATGCCACGAGATTAAAGTGTAACGTGGATAAATCTGCAAATGAATCTTACAAGTGGACCCATGACAACGAGGTAGTGAACGATGGTGTTAACAACTGTGAGAAGATTATAATGAATGCCTGTTTCAAAGACGCGGGAATTTATTCCTGTTTCTCTTACTCGAGCAAGAATGGAACCACTCAAACAGAGTGGAGACTACAAGTTCAAGGTATATGGTATGACAGTACAAGATGGGTCATTTATTACAAACATGAAAGTTGAATCGACTGTTGAACATTTTAATCAAGTTCGGAGTTAAACTGTCTCAAAAGACAAAAGTAATGTCTTTTGAGACATTTCCTTTCTTTGATTAATCAGTTCTGGCATCTACAGCTCCAGTTTTTATAAACATTCTTCAAATCGAGTCAACACGGGTGCTCAAGTAATTAACATTGCCTCCTTTCACTACTCCGTAGATCTAGTCGTAAATTTGAAAATTATGGGCAACTTTGCTATCGCAAATACCTTGTACACCCTTATAGGATCTTCTTTATCTCAAATGTACAAACTGTATATAACAGGAAACGGGTATGCCACATGAAAATTTTCGGAAAGAAACAATATGTTTGGTATGACTCATAAGAATTCACCCATTCATATTTAGATTAACGCTGTAGTTTTCATGAAAATTAAATGTAATGGGGTATCCATGGTTCCAGAGAAAAGAACGTTTACCCAGTCAGAACTTAAATCAGCGCCTGAGGCTACTTCCACGAAAAAGTTAAAAGTCAACAGTGTTATACGAAAGTTTAATGCAGCGTTAACGCACTGCAACACGCAAAGGAACTTTCAAAAAATAATCTCTATTTCCCTAACATTTTTCAATATCTTTGTTGAAACCATTACGTGCCCCAGACGCTATCTTGTCCCCTTCAACATCGTATCTGGATTTGGGTCTACTCTGTTTATTATCAATAGATGGTATTGCTCATGTTTCCGTCCTAATGGTTGACACACGTTTTGCTGGGACTGAGGTCCTTTCTTTGAGAAAGTTTAAAAGTAAACACTATTGAATGAGTTAATTTCATTTGAGGTAGCCAAGATGTGTTAACCGTCTGGGAGCGCTGTATGTGCTACGTCTTAAAGTATCAAGACTTTTAAACATACATACTGGGTGGGCCATGACCCCCAGTCCCATACACAGCCCCCACTCAGCTCATTTGCCCCCATATATGGTCCCTTTTTTCGGGAAATTTTGTTTTCAAACGGGTAAACATTGCCCAATTTTATGCTGACAGGACAGGGGAAAGTACTGACCTACATCACTCAGTGAAGAAAATAAGGATAGATAGATAAATTTTCATGTAAGCCATGTGGAGTGCAATTTCTGGCTATCTTGACAGCACTAGCGATCACGGGGGAGGATATTTGGCCATGCCCCCTTCACTGATGCCGATTCTTTAGTCCCTAAAAATACGTAAACTTTTTAATATAAGTTTTGCTTCAAAGGGTATCATATGTGTTACCAGATTGCATGCAAGGGCACCTAATTTTTCAAAAATTTTCAAAGTTGATGCCAATTTTTTTTTAGTTCTTAAAAATACGTCAATTTCCAAAAGGTAACATATATGGCCGCACCAGATTGTATGGAAGGACACCCAATTTCTCAAAAACTTCCAAAGGGGAGGGGACACCCCTCCCCTTAAACCCTCCCCCTGGCCAGCGATCACACAACATACTGCATGGCCCGTGAGCAAACCACTACTGGAAATGCATTTTACTGAAAAATTTCGTCATAAAGCACGCATCAGTCAATGGTGGCCATCCGTTTAGATGGTCCCTTACGTCAAATGGCCCCCACTAAAAAATTCTTAAAAATGCCCTGTAAAGTATTAGCAAAATAAGGTGGGAAAACTGCGTCCCGGGATCCGTATCTACCGGGTTTGGTGAATTTTTTTGCAAGGAGAAAACTTAATCATCTCATTCTTTATGCCGTCCATTTACGGATTGTGTAAATGCAATGAACTGACAATATTCTCATTTGTCTTTTAGATGAGTGTAAATATGTACCATCAAGTAACTACATAAGAACATAATTTGAACAACGGCAAAATTTACTCTGGAATGTGATTTGACCTTTATATATCTTATCGTTAAGTTTTCATGAATCCTTCATATGTGTATTGTTTACCTTTAATGAGAATACAACCAACATGCAGTGTTAATCTCTATTTTTAACCGAGTTTATATGTATCTTTAACGCCTTTCCTCAGGAGATGTGCACGTTACCTTAAATAAAAGCCTGTCTTTGAAAAACGATACTTTACTATCTAAGTGCTTCGTTGCTTTTGGATTAGAACCTAAGATTTCGAAAATTGAATGGCTATTGAATGGAAAAACAAGTCATTTGTATGGTTCCACCCACAACTTTACAGAGGGAAATAAAACAAGGACCTTTTGCAGCAATTTAACGTTTCTAGTGAACAGTTCATATCATGGACAGTCATTGGACTGTTTGGTTCAACCCCATCGAAATGCATCAGTTTCTGCCCTTTTGCACTTGCTTTGTAAGTCAACATCTTTACAATATTTTCCATGTAAGCATGTCTTACAGGAAGTGTGAAATCGTTGGCCGAATAAAACGCTTCAATAAAGCTTAAGTTGTACATTTCAAATCACAGTCCATCTACGTGTTGTAGTCCAAGTGGGTTTTGTGATGTGAAAGTTATATATAGTATGAAAAGTGAGTGAAATTCCAGCAATAAACGACAAAGTAAAGTGACTTGTAAAAAAACTGGGCTAGTTAATTTTTTTTTTTGGAACATACTTTTTCGGGCGGAGGGTTGGAGTAGAGTGGGATATGGTTTGAAGATAAAGTTGGGTTACACTTCAAAGCTCTTCTTTACATTTCAGTCATTTTGTCAGTTTTAAACATGATTGGACTTTTTGATGACAAAACTTTGTTTTAATTTAACGCAAATAATCTCGTTCATAAATGTTGTATTACTATGACGATTATGCAAGGTACCATTCACCGAGAATAGTTTTTCAAGTCGTTGATATTCTTCTGCTACTACTTAAACGAAGTTTCTCGAAGAATTTTTAAACTTTTGTTGCATAAGAATATTTCAGATCAGTTGAACATAAGACAATGTTAATACCGTATAACATACTGATATTCTTGGCTGAATGTATGTCATCAAATACGGGCATACGAATGACACCATCTACACAGTTACACTGTTACACTCAGCGTATGTCTTTATGACCACAATATCGTGGGTAAGATATAAAACATATATATATATATATATATATATATATATATATCAAGAAAACATATAAAACACACACACACACATATATATACATATATATCAAGAAAACACAGGATACCATTAATTTAAAAGGCACCATATTTGATGAAGAAAACACTGCAAAAGTACGACATGTTTCGCAAGCAGAGCTTGCATCATCATGTACAAGAACAACGGAATGCACAGTCTACAGTGGGCAAGATAGAGTATAGCACTTGACAGCTGAAGGTCAAAGAGAACAGACGAAGTAAATTCAGAAAGAAAATTAAGCCACGGTCAGGACTCGAACCTGCGTCTGCTGCGTTCCGTGCGATCGCCTTAACCACTAAGCTATCGTGGATTTCAGAATAAGGCAAGTGCCTATTTAAGACAAAAAGGAATAAGGTCTCTATGCGACTATTAAATATAGTGTTGATCCACTCATTCATGCAAAGTCGCTGTGTCTCTCCACCTACACCATGTTACACGGGACGCGCTCATACGACGTAATGATGGTAAATTAACCCGACAGCATTTAAGCTCAGTTGATCGCGCTTTGTTAAATAAGCCCTCAATGGCTCAGTGGTCAGAGCATCCGCTCAGTACAGTACGCGGGAGGTCGCTGGTTCGAATCCTACTTGAAGCAAAATTTTCCATTCATATATATATATATATTTATATATATATATATGTACATATATATATAAATCGTTATTGCTAATTTGGGATAAGAGGCAAATATTCTATGAAAGAACCCCTCCTTTGGAGAAAACGACAATAAAGTGAAAAATTTGTTCGTTTTCGAAAGTACGGTAACTTTTTAATTGGGAATTCTTCAACAAATGGTAACGTCCTTTTTATCACACAATGTATATGCAATTATTTCAATGTCGACTTATTTTCGGACACGTATCTGTTAACAAGTACGGATGGCGCGTCATTGAAAAACGTCGATGTACATACCGTTTTGAAAAGGCGAAAAACCGCTTATGTATTGCATTTTTCGCCCTAACGAAAACGCTGCGTATCGAGTTCCACTTAAAGTGGGAATTAGCGTTATATAAAGCTCAAAAAGCACGCAAAATGTTTATTGAAGTTGATTTTGTCGATATTATGTAAAACCGACAGATTCTCCCACAGTAAGATTGGTTTATCAACGATCTCAAAAACAGCTGAGTAGGGACGGTACGCAAGTCATAACTTGTCTTTCCGAGGGAAATCCTGAACCGACAGTTAGTCTTGAGCTAAGTCAGAAATCAGCAATTGGGAAACAATACCAAGCATACCTACCGTACAGTCTAATGAAGAAAAAAACAATTAGTAAATGGCCTTTTTATTTGGTGAAAGTGCAAGAAGGTTTCTACAGGTATACTGCATCCAACGGGATAGAGCCCAGCATAAGCAGCGAAAAGGTTAAGTTATCAGGTAGGCAACATTTCTTGTAATTTGAAGAAAGACATCTTAAAGTATTAGATGAGAAGAAAACTTGCTTGTGTGTGTAATATCTCTTTAAACATTTTGAAAATCGTTAATTTGAATTTTATTCCACTTAAAATACACATGAAATGGAACCCATTCTCGGAGAGAATACCGTGCAACCAGGTTTAAAGACAACAGTTTTATTGTTCTTTCATATTGACTAGATAAGAATGAGTGAAACATGTATAAATGTGGGGTGGAGACTATTGATGGTAGTTTAACAATTGTACCTTTATTTTTAAACGCAAACAAAAAATACTCATGAAAATATTGGCTCAATGGAAACAAAAACTACAAGTCTTCGTTGAAAATTATTTCACGTAGTTTGCGAAGTGTCTAAATGATGTAGAGTTTAGGGATCACATTGTATGGGTATGCAATCGTCATTGCCATATCAGTATTTTTTAGGTCTTGTCCAAGAAGCTCACCAATGAAGTTTATAACGGCGTTAAAGGAAGTATGTATATTCCCATATATTTTCAGCAGAATAGGTTGCTAATTTTGATTCACGTGGTGATTTTTTTGACATCATTCTTTGTTGGTACTACTTAATGACTGTTGTCTAAGATGTGATTAATTTACAATTATGAAAAGTTATAGCCAAGCTTAACTGGGATGTACTGGGATTTTATTACACTTTATTCAAAGCTCAATCTACAAATACAGCTACCATCACGATCATATCATGTATGTGCATGGCTACTGTATCCATTTTGATAGCGACGTTTCTCGTCTATTACAGAGGTAACGTAAAAGCTTTATTAAAACAACTATCACGTGGGGTCATGAACTTTTGAAAAGATCACACATATCCATCCGTTTAAAATCATTTCATATAGATTTAAAGGAAAGGGTAGAAACAACTCTTAAGTTACGTAAGAACAACTGTTGTTGCAATAACAGCATATTAAAATTTCTGATAGTGTAGATGTCTGATACTTTAACAACTTTAAATCTGTACAGTAATGTTTAGTGTTAAGTCAATGTGCTTGTTTTGTGACTTACGATGATGAAGTACCGTAGAACAGAGCCGTGTTAAGTTAACTAAAATATTAATTTAAAATTTTTTCAGTCGAATGTTCTCAGGTCCGCAAGTCAAAAGAAAAAGTAAGGTAATCACATTTCTTTTCATTATAAAACAAACGGCAAATTAAAATGAAGAATGTATAAGAAATTGAAAACCGTTCAAGGAAAAGGGTAATAAATCCGTGCAAGTTTAATGAGAAGTGTAGCAGAACTTAAAAGTATGCATGCGATCTAAAACAGGACCGTAGCCAGGGGGTTCAGGGGGTTCGCACGAACCCCCGCCCAGACCTAACTTTTTTTTTATTTAAATGGAGTTTTTGCGTTTTTCAGGGCAAAATGTCAATTCAGCTGGTTTAGCCAATTTAAGCCGAATGAGTAGCTGTTTTGTTTCAGTGTAACACAATTCCATTGGGCCACATTGACTCGTACAGAAACTCTCGTACAGCCACACACTAACTCTCGAGGCAATGAAGAAACCATTGATACAAGGTAATAAACCTTCCATTTAGGCCCAAATTAGGCACATGAAATTTAAGCATGCCCCATGCTTTTTCAGGAAAATACAAACACATTTTGGTTTATTTTGCGTTTTCACTTTTTTACACTTCAACAATATCATTGTAGGTTGAATTTGCCCTGCCTATGGGTACCTCTTTTACTCCGTTGTTGGCCCTTTTTTTACAATTTTGTGGCTAAGCTTTTTTTCATGTTTTCATTTGATTGAAAATATCCAAAAATTCGAGCTTAGGTGTTCACACGATCTCTCAATTTAATGTAAAAATTGCGAAAACTCCCTGGGGTGGGAAGGGTAGAACCACACCCTCTCCCCTCTAGGTCGCTCCGCTCCTCGCTTGGGCACTTTGCGCCCTCAAAAAATGCCAAACTCTAGTGGCGGTGATGAAAAATGAAAAAGTGGAGGCGGCTAAAGGTATTTTCAGCCCCCTTATATTTGTCAAGTGCTCCAAGAAGCGGGGAGAACGGGGAGAACGGGGAGAACGGGGAGAACTTCGAAGTGAGGGCTGAACATATTCTTGCTTAGAACCCCCTTTTCCCCTTCCTAATGGCATCCTTCCCCTTTTGCACCAAAGAAATCTTGAAAATTGTTTTTGTAAAGACATGATTTTATTTAAGGTTTGTTACCGACGGGAGCCAAGATTTCATTTCTTTTAGCTAAATGGCTGTCAATTACTATTTAGATAATGGTCTTTCTTTGTCTCCATACGAATTTGATGCGGCGTCTGCTTTAAGCATTGTTCGAGCCTTGAACATTTGCTAAATTTTAGAAAGTTCCCTCGAGTCATCAGAAAGAAACATACTGGAAATGTGTAAAAGTTTTGCAACTTGTGTGTAAAGTCTTCGATGAAGTTGCCACAAAATGAGATTTATTGTGACCAATAACGGCAAAAATTTATAATTTTATACTTTTTCTGTGACCACTGGCAAACGAAATATTTACTGATCAAATTAAGGGGAAGAACCATCCATTTTCATTTTAAAAATAAACCGCTAAATCCTAGTTGCTCCTGATACTGTGTAAACACTTTACTGAGCAAAGAAAGATTACCATCGGAAACGAACATGGCTCCAAAGTACATGTAGAATATTGAAACTCCTTCCTACACTCTAGAAACTTCCAGTTCAATTGGAACCAAAAACGGATCAAATGGACAGCAAGCTTTGGTCCAAATCAATCATTGTAGGTTCAAAAAACAACCTAATTTAGCCAAATGTTTGAACCAGACTTTTTAGAGTGTAACACCTCCCTTCAATAAGTCCCTTTCATACAAAGAACAAACCTTCTCATGGCTTTGTTCAAAGAATAACTGACAAAGAAAACGAGGATGGGCGACTTGATACTTACTACATTCAAGAAAGAGGTTATATAATGGAAGTTCGATCAAAGGTAAATAAACCCAAAGACAACTTTTATCTGCAGAGAACTCAGCTATTCATTACAAAATTGAACATACCGTTTCAGAACACAATCCAATTACTGTTTCACCAGGGGGCTGTCACAGCTCGCTGGTACCACTTAGCACTTTCCTGGAACTTCTTTGTAAAAGATACTTGGAATAACATGCATATGTTGCTTTACCATGGGCATATGCAAGGTCCTTTCTGAAATGTAAAGTAATTTTAGTAATGTTTGTTTTCAAAATAAGCTTTTCATAGAGATGTTTTAGGAAAATCAAGTCTTTCATATGGGTTTAGAGGCATAGAATATTAGAGAGACATTGACGAAATGTCATTGAAACACTGGTAACTGCTAACAGGCCTTTGATTGTTACAAAAAATCGTGTTCTAACGTCCAGTTTGTACGTCCTTATAGTTCCAATTGCTCAAAATTCTTTTAAACCTTTATTGGCTGAACAATGTAGCAACCTGTTATTTCTGTACTGAATGTTTTGTTTAGATATCCCAAACTGGAAGTTAATCAGGGCTCTGTGACTACGAAATATAAACGATGTCGGAACATCCTCGTCCCTGACCTGCTCGTCTTACCATCTGTAGTATGATGCGCTTTAACGGAATCACAGAAACAGTACGTAAATAAAATGATCTTGGACCGGTGGTTTCATGGGTGGTCTGACCTGTCTTGAAACCGAAATCATTTTGGTCTCTGGTGGTCATTTTTTCCCGAAACCGAGAAAATTCGAAAACCAACGATATCAATTGCTGTACATTTTAAGGTCCTTTTTTCAACTTGGGCATAATAAGTTACAAATTCTTCACTGTACAAAAATGACAAAACGTAGCCTACAGTCTTTGCTTAAGGAGATAAGTTAGTTAGTTAGATGAGGTTTAACGGCCCAGTTTCCAACCAATTGGTTCAAGTCGAGCCGGCCACGGCCTTT
>WURT03332244.1:16323-42555 GCA_009936505.3 Holothuria glaberrima | reverse complement strand
GGTGGAAAAGAAATAGGCTAGCCGGCGCACCAGCAATCTTTGGATCACAAGTCCAACTCTATTGCCAAACACTACCTGATACTCACCAACGAGCATTAATTTCACAGAATGTCTTTCTCATGCTAGCGCACGAAGTAGTATAGTCTATGCCTTGCACACGTACACTCAACACGACATGCACGACGAGTGTTATGTTGCAATATATAGCTAGGCTAGGCTAGGCTATAGGTAGGTTGGGGACGTATCGCTCTGCTTATTTACCGTGTCACGTTTATTGAAACGACTGTATCAGGTCTACTACCCTCAGGTCACAGCGGAGGCCACCTAAATATTGACAATTTTCTCAAAACTGGCACGGTGAAGTGCTAATCGTCGCAAGGCATTTAGCTAGTTAAAACTGCCTTTATAGGCTGAATATGCATATTGTCCTTAGGACCATAGAATTTTCCAGAAGGGATATAAGATTCAACTTTATGTACGGCATTGTTGCACGAATGGTGCATGATGGGGAAATGCAATATGGCGTCCTCATGCATAACAATTAATAAATATTGTCCTTGAACGGGGAATGTGAAATACTCCGAAAACGGAAAATCCCCTGAACTGTCTCGAATAATTTTGTGATCTCTTTGCAGGTAAGGATTGTTGCTGCATGTCAGCAAATTTCATCAGGAGATATAGTTCTCGGGATTTCTTTAAAAATTTATTCTCTTTCTTTTATATCTGATTCATTAATACACAACATAGTGTTTTTTCTGAAAATTACTAAAATGGCAATTTTGTTTCTTTCTGAAGGCACACCTAATGTGAATTCGCAGGCAGTTGAAAGATTTCTTATTTTCATGGCCACAATTTTCAACTTGACGCACGCCAACAGGAGTGCTACAGTGGTCCCCTAAAGGACATGCCGCCAGGGGTGCTCCTTGATCCCACAGACTCCAAAATATACGCTGTCGATCTATTTATGATTTTTGCAACTTGAAAAGTCTTGTTTCTGCTAAAAGTTTATGAATCATAGCTTACTCTGATTCTCTGAAAATAGATTTGCTTAGTTAATAGAGAAATTAAAAGAGTAATTTCCATATTTGGAATGGTTTGTTAATTTAGGACGCATTACCAAGATTACGGAGCGTTTTTGCTATTCAATAAATGTTAATGCTTTGGCCTTGACCTAATTGGTATAAGTAACGTGATTCCTAAACTTTTCGTTTTATATAATGTGATTCACTAAATCCTATTTTTTAGGTTTAAACAACACTGAGTTGCAAAGAGTTCGCGGTAAAGATACCTGAATTCCTAAGATTTTTGCCTAACGAGGATGGCTAATACACCAAAAGCCCTCAAAAATTAATGAAACGAAGAAAGCGGAAAGTACCTGGGACCACTAATAAAAGGAGGGGACAAACGTCAACAATAATAATCTTTATTAGTTAAGTTTCATAACTCGACAACATCACAGATGTCGTTACCACGAAAGTTATATAAAACACATAATATCAGTGGCGTAACCAGACTTTTTTCATTTGGGGGAATGAGGGGGGCAAAGGATTGAAATCAGATTGCAGAAAATGGCACTTCCCAGTTTCTCTGGCCTTGTGACTTTCAGTTAAGTATTCTTTATTTTTGTCTTATACAAATTTTGCCCAGTATTTTTTACCTTTAAATTTCATTTGGGGAACAAGCAGGGGGGAGACATTTGACCGGGTCCCCCTCCCCTTGCCCCCTTCTGGTTTCGCCACTGCATAATACAGAAACTACCGTCCTTTGTTTTGAAGAAGGGAAAGAGGCTTACTTTACAAAGCAATGGCACATAGATGCACTTCTTAAGATGGGGCTTCATTCAATATCTTTTCAACATGGTACAAGAAAGCGTTCCGGCAGGGTAAAGGGGAGAAACGAATTTCTTTTACTATCGACTCACATAAGAATGCTTCTTAGGCACCATTAGAGGCGTCGTTCCCAATGGGTCCATCCCCCTCCCGCCAGAAAAGAAAAAAAATCAAGGGTGTCACATAATTTTTTTCTGAAAATTTGTTTTAAAACCATTCACATGCATCTAAGGCACATCTGCACTTTGCCTTTGTTTATGCTACTTTTTCACAATGCCTCTTCAAAAATATATTTAACAGGTCACCACTTCTCTCCCCCCCCCACCAAAAAAAAAAGCATTTTGCACGACTCCCCCATGGGTACCATGTGAGCTTACTCAGACAAAAAGTGTTGTAGTCCACAACTGTTTTAAACTCAACACTGATAGCTACTTACATGCTTTTATGAGACAGCTATCCCCTTGCCCCCTTTCCTAACCCAGCAGTCAGTAGAAATTTGTCTTCTGCCAGCGATTGCTTCTTGGTGGAAAATTAGTTGTCAAATTGCTGAGTTGTATGAAGACTCTTTATTTCATAAAACGAAGATTCCGGGACCACTGACTTTACAACTCTAGTAACAAGTAGTGACGTAGAAGGAACATGTTTCATGGGCGCATATGCATAGGAGGGCGAATTCCACCATTTTAGGGGCTTTAAACACGAGAGAGGTATAGGGGAGGGGGGTAAGAATATAAGTGTTGGATGTGTACTTACTATATTTTGGAAAAGGAGTAGACAGCATGTTTTGAGCAGAACTAGTAGGTAGCCTTTTTACTCCTACCCCTTTAGTCCTCCATGTGTACACTAGCGTACACTGTAGACGAACAGTTAACTCTGATGATAATAAAACAATATATAATTCCCACTTAGTGAAGTTGTATACAGTTTCGGTAAGATTATTGCCTACGTAGCAGGTCAAACAGTATATTCCTTGTTTATCGTCATACGTCATATTCCTAAACTAACCTTACATACGCAACTGATTAGACAGCTGCAAACAAAACTTTGTAAGTTGCATTCTATAAATCAGTGTTACGCAACCGATGGTCCGCAAAATATAAAAATAATAAGATGCAAAAGAACTTAGTACACAGTGATGGCTTAGAGCCTTAGACTAAGTAAAGGCTCAATGTGGAGAGGTCCGCGTAATTTTTTGCAGGGTAGGTATTGGTCTCCTAAATCCAAACCATTTGGCAGTTGGGTAGGACTGAAGGGTGGTGAATTTGTGAATTTCTTTTTCTCTAGGCCCACGACGTGAATTTCATACTATAGGAATCAAGACCCTATGGTAAAGGACTTAAAACCAGCGTTGTTCAATGTGATCTTCTTGAATAAATATTATTTCAAAATTACTATGACCATTCCTCCAACACTCCTTTGCGATGTAGATAATCCTGTTGTCTCTGGGCTCCTGGAAAATTTCAGTCGAAGTTATAGCAGTTTTAAGCAAGTTTTAAGTACGGTGATGTACTCGGAGTAAGGCCATAAATTCCATTGTATTGTGTCACAGTTGTCTGGTTGTAGAACAACATGTGCATTCACCCAGGGAGGTGGTAGGCCTCCCTGGTTCACCGTTACACATTTAAGTGTGTAATCTGCAGTCCTATATAACCTTCTTTTGAAACAACGATTACAATCTCACAGATCACCTAATGTTTACCTTATTAACCCTTACTATACGCCACTGTTTAGGTTTAGGTAGCCGCAAACAGCCTCAGCACCTTGTAACGGGTAGCATTCTATAGATCTGTGTTACGCAACCTTCAAGTATCTTTCATGATATGTCAAAACATGGTTATGGCATGTTCATGTTTAGCAAAGGAGAATGTTTAAAACAAATGAATAAAGAGGAAAACGTGTGTGGTGCAGAAAATATTTATTCCTTTAAAACCATGACATATAGATACAGGAATGATAGGCAATTCAAAATAACGTAGCTAGGTGACTTGAAATAAGGATCTTACCCAAAGAAATTCACTGCCTTCGTGATTAATTTGGTCACCCAAACTTTCAAATGTAAAACTGAATGGTTTAATACTGATAAGGCTTTATTTGGTCGGTAGGTCTGTTTGTCTGCCTGTCTGCCTGTATATCTATCTGTCTGTCTGACTGTCTGACTATCTGTCTGTCTATCTGTCTGTCTATCTGTCTGTCTGTCTGTTTGTCTGTCTGTCCGTCCGTCCGTCTGTCTGCCTGTCTTTCAGGCTGTCATGTTGATGTAAACACATTATATCCATTTAATTTAGTATTTCTGTTTGAAAAATACGGTCATGTGATTAAGAGAAGGGATATATGAATTAGGATGTGGTTATGCTATAATTAAAATTGGGGTGGTGGTGCCTGCACTTAAAGGCCGGTTTATTTCCAAATGTCCATGCGCTATGAATCCATAAGAACAATAGTCATCCCTTGCTCTTATGGGCCAGTCACAGACGTAGCTGAGAGTTGAAGCGTGTTCATCTTTCATAGATTTATAGCTTTGTAAGTATAATCCGGTTTCAAAGGTTAATTATTATAATTCAAAGGTTAATTATAATAATTATGTAGGCCTAATGTAAGTTCTTCATGTAATTTAAAAACAAAATCAACTGCACGATTTTAAAGATCACATCGTTTTTACTCTCTTTCCTACAATATTTAGTCCTATCAAATAAAGGAATCCGCTACGAGGCTGACAAAATATCGATTGTTTTGAGTATTAATTAGGTCGACTAATGTCCCTGTCTGATATGAAGAACAAATGTATTTGTATCATGAAAAGCGAGATGAGCATTAATTTTCTCGAGGTCTTCAAAGCTTTTATTGAGTGCACGGTGTTTCTTCGGACAGGCACGTGTACGGATTAGCACGTTTTTAGTGGTCGGGGAGGGCTTGAGAGTGGGATTACTTCAACTTTAGCAACAAAAGATAATTAAAGCCAGACTTGTACCCAGACAAAGCACTGAAAGGGGAGGGGGATAAATTCCGCCCAGGAAGTCTTTTTCTGTAGGCAAAATAAGTTCAAGCAATAATAATTTTTCTTTTTTCTTAAACAGTTTCTAGGAGGAGAAAAATTGTAGATGCGGCTTCTAGGGTCCTGCTTTTTTCAATATTGACAAAGGAGAGGTTGCTAGTCAATTCACCCCTAGTAATGTCGTCCCTTACAAAGTCGCCCCTAATAAGGTCGCCCCTCGACAAAGACGCCATCTGAGTTCAACAAAGTCGCCTCTCAAGTCGAATGATTAATTACCTTCATAGCAGGTGTCGATTTTGTAGGTCTACCTCTTTGACGTACATATTCTTACCGATATAAGTGCAGGAGTAATACACGTCCGCCAAGCTGGCAAACTGTTAAATTGCCTGAGATTCTTCAATCAAAGAGGTTCTACGGGGAATCTTCTTACTTTTAACAATGACGAGGGCTAACATTAGCGCCTAGCAACGTTAGTGTCAATCCAATGGACAAGAGTGAACTAGTAGTGGCAGTAGTGGGAAGTTATAACCCCAAGGAAGTTATTAGCTACCGCTATCATTTACGTTATAGGTTAAGTGACACACACGTACCAGGGAGGTGATATCACCTCCCTGCACGTACACTGTACTGAATGCAGTTGAGCCTAATGTGCGGAAGTAAAAGTTTGCCACATGACAAAAGGCGCTTAGCCAGACTAGGTACTGAAGGGGGCGAAACGCTTCCAGGGTGCGAAATATTTTTCAGGGGTCGAGATATTCTAGAATGCATTAAAGCAATAGTACTTTTTGGTCTTCTATGAGGCAAAAACATTCCATGGGGCTTCTCCCCTCCCCTCCTTGGCCATAGGCTTCCCGGCAAAAAGTAATGTAATTTGAGTCGTTAACGTGAGTGCTATATGTAGAAAGGAAAAACGAAAGGAAAATGTTTTTATTATTGTAAAGTATAAAATCAGTAGCCAGCCTAGGCCAAACCCGATTTTGGCGATGTGGCTATCTCGATCATGACTTGTACGTTACGCTAGTCTTAAACACGTCACAATCTCATCCTTTACAACTACTGTATAGTCATCATGCAACTAAGTAGAAACGTTAAAGGTCTGTTGACATGTAACCAAAAACAACTGTTTTGTTCTACAATGATAGATAAGGAGCCCCTGATGAAAAATCCGCTGGTATTATTTGAATATTACCGTTGTCAAGATTCTTCTGTTAATCCTTTATAAATTATGTGTTAATAGCTTACCAGCTCGTTTCTAGTCTGGTGGTCAAAGTAGTCAATAGCTATAACCCTCAGGACATGCCAAAATTACAGCTGTCTTTGGAATAAACGTTAAACAAGGAAAGGATAACCTAACACATATCTCATGAGTCCCTCCACATAACAAATCTGCATATGTAGCTCATGTTTATTCATAACGTTAGTGCAAACAGTAGTTGTCTTGTAAAATGATCAATATTCGATGGATTTTGATGGGAATTACGACTATTGTTAATGTTTTAATGCTTTTTACATCAAATAGGCAGGTATTACATTTACATGTCTACAGACCTTCGAATCCACATAGTGATTAGTTTCAAATTCCTTCAAAAATGTCTCCTGTAATCCTTACAAGTGTTCTCAGTGTTTAAAGGGAATTGGCAGTCGCCCCAAGTTAATTTGCAAGTTTGTTAAATCTTACAAATCTTCTCTGATTCCGCTCACAAGTTTCTTTCATTATATTCCTAAATACAAATATTAAATACTGAAGGTAAACCAAGGAGTTTTTTTTCTGTATGAATTTAACAAATGAGTAAGAAACATATTGTCACATGATTGGTAAGAGCCATTCCTAAACTAGGATGAAGGGGCACACTCATTCAAACTGGGGGACTGCATTTTCCCTTTAATGTGATACTATTCAGGGGCGACTTTGGTGAATTTAGTGGGAGACTTTGCCGAGCGGCGACTTCGCAAGGGGAGAGCAATGTTTTATTACAACAAATTGAGCAAAAGCCTAGGTTGTGAAGCCTCAGATATGTGAAAATGACAATATTCTAGAGTTTAAGGATCCTAAAGAAGTGCTCTCCCTCCTCTAAACTGCCACATTAAGGTGCCCCAAACACCGTCTTTCGTGGAAATGGTTGTCTCTTGGAAGATTTAAACCTCGAAATAAGTAAAGATTAAAATGCGTGAGAGGCTTTCCTGGGGGTGTTTTACCGTTATTATAGTGTGGTGGGCTTAGGCTTGACATTTTTATCTCATTATGTTCTTTTTTAAGTTTGCTAAACCAAAATTCGCGTAGAATATGAATGATGTGCATGATGTTAAAGACCTTAAAGCTGAACTTTAAATGTAAACCGTCCCCACTACAGCAAGTGGTCTTTTAGACAAGGCCACTGGTGGGCGGTCGTGATGATGGAATACCTAGAACGATAGTGTCATCAACAGGCTATGTCTGGTGATAACGAGTGTTGTTCAATCCAAACATAAACACATGTTGGTGTCAATGATGACAATGACGGTGATGGCAATTGTGGCATCGAGGGTAATAGCAAATGATGACAACGTCAGTGGCGGTAAACTTAAGGTAACGACGGTGATGCAATAATGATGTCAATGACGGTAGTGACACTGGTAGTAACGGCAGCAGTAGTGATGGCTATAACGGCAACTAAAGGCAGTGATGGTCATGCCAATTACGATGATGGTGATGACAACAACGGTTATGGCAATAACGGTAATGGCAATGGCGGTGGTGGCAATAAAGCTCATGGCAACAACGGCTATGTCATTGATGGTATGGCAATGACGGTAATGGCATCAATGAGAGTGGCAACAACGGTGATGTCACTGATGTCAATGACAGTGACGGTTATGACAATGACGATAATGGCAATGACATAGATGGCAACAATAATAATTGCAATGACGGTGATGTCAGTGATGACAATGGCAATGACGCTAATGGCAATGATGATAATGACAACAATGTTAATGACGCAGGTTGGAAGTGGTAGTGGTGGTGGTGGTGAAATTAGGGGAAGAAGTACGGAAAACGGCACAACATTGGTGATGACACAGGATGGGACGTAGAAAATATGCAGGCTTGGTGAAATTCCTTATGTTTTTTTCTTGTAGTGAAATGTTTTGGCTACTTCGCGACATCACATTTTTAAACCAGGGACTATTGGATTTCTAGGTAACGCATACATGTATATTATAAGGGATCAAGAAGCTGCATGTGTTTGGAAATCTCTTAACTTCCGTGAAATTAAATAGTATTATTTAAGGGCAAGGAAATAATGAACCAACGCATTGTTTACAATTATCTAAAGAGCGGTTTGCCGCCGAGTTTCATAAGTTGATTCATTGACTCTGTCTCATCACAATTCTCCAAATCCTCCAACTTTCTTCCATGAATACGTAGCCTCCCCGACGTTGGAGGTCCGAAATCTTTTTCTCCTAGCCCTCCATGTCATATTTTTCCATCGACGTTTTACTACATGGCACATGTAGAGTAATTTAGCGAGGATCGAGGCAAGCGGTCGTAACTCCAATCATGTTAACCAAAGCTATCAGTGAATGTAAATGGTTTCTTGTGGAATAAAATCCACATAAAAGTTTGCATTCCTAATCAGGACGTAAAAATGGCCGTTAAACTCTCTCGGTTTTACAATAGGTGAGCGTTGCTCCACCTGACTGTTAGCGTCTTCTCGTCCACTTCAAAGACCACCGCGCCTGGACTTTGCTCACTGACTCCAGACTCATCTCTACCCCAATGCGGGCCGCATGCTGTAAACTTGAAGGCAATTCCCGCTGAATTGACACAGTAGAATGAAAAAGAATTCAATCGCTTGGTTTTTAACAAGTCGACAAAAGCCGTTCCGCTACAGCGCTTCTGAACAACTCTCGCTCGACTTGCTATAGTGTGAATATTAGCTGAGTCGTTTTGGGGACACGTGACTTGTTATTCATCGCGGTATTGGTGAAAAGAAGAGAGGTCGTCGAGGTCAGACATAAATGGTACTTAACAACTTTAACAACACATTCTAACCCAGGTGACTGAGGATCGCACACTGTTGCCTATCTGCTATTAAACTTCTTCTCTGGTCAATTTTGATAGTTTTACTGTGTTTCAGGTGAAACGGCGCTGATTGTTAAAACCCGGACGATCGTCCCAATAGAGAGGAATTTACCGGTGGAGGAAAATCGAAGTGGAATTGACGATGGATCAGAACTGGCATGGACCACGAAACAACATGGTGAATTCCACTGAGGGTTCCCCTGCGGAGTACAGGGGTTTACCGGCGTCAGTTCCAAACGGGTTTTACGGCCCTGGACATAACCGGTCGCAGAGAGCACCATATAATTCAGCATATATAGGAATCAATGGTGGTTACAATGATTCAAACAATTCTGTCCACTACTCGCATTTTTATAACACAAACGATTCTGTGTCCTCGTCTGCAAGTCCGGAGGAGATGACATCCCACAGCCCCATCAGTTACACGTCAAACGCATGGAACGTTAGCGACCCTCGACAACCACCAGCCGCTTACGCCACGACGCCCAGACATTACCCACACGCCTTCGGTAATTCAGCAACTTTCTTACCTCCCACGGGCACGACTCCACATCCACACCCTTCACATCAGCAACAATACTTTTCCAGTGGGGGCTGTTCGGCAGGCTACATGAATACCCCCTTCCCGTTGGACATGACAGGTAAGTCGAACTTCCGCCCCATACTGTGTTAAGTGCAGACAAAATTTAAGTATCGCATACTTTTCCCCTCGTGCTATCATAAACCTAGTTTACGATCTCATCAAGGGAGTTCGGAGTATTTTCTTCCAATAATAATAAAAATAGATTTGAAGAAATAAAACGGAAACATATGGACCGTTTATGCAGTTACATTGTTATACTTCTAAAGCCCGTATTACACGGCAGGCTTTGTCAGGCTCTCGAGGAAGCTTATCGATTAAACGAAACTATTTAAACAGACTTTTGCAAAGTTGTAAAGTTGGTAAGTTTTATGTTGTGATATATATTTTATATGTTTTAAGAAGAATGATTCCTACTTTTGATAGATTTTGTTACTAAAGCAACGTGTATTTCAAAGAAGTCTTCTTTCACGCATAACTGGTTTGCTTGTTAGACTGGACGCTTATTCGGTGGATTATATTTTTAGTTGTATTGTTCTGCTTTACTGTTCGCCAGTACTGCATTATCCTCTCCGAGAAACATGAAACTGATCCATATATTAGTCAGGGAAGTTGATTATAGCACAAGTGCATACACCTACACTGGAATTTATCTCAATGCAATCGAGTAAATTACAAAAAGCAACAACTTTATATCAAGAGGTAACCTTGAACAACGACTGCTGTAATTTAAATGTCCTTCGCATTTATAGAGTAACATACATCGTTTCCTGATATACCCCGAGTAAGTCTTGCCAATTTTTCTTCAGTCAGAGTAAAATTAAATGAATTCACTCTTTCAAATACCCGGTATATATTGGAAAAATTACTTTCCAAATGAATGGAGATATATGAAGGGGAAAACAAATGTTAAAGACCTTTGTTCGATACCGTAATTGTTATTTCTTCAAACATTTCCATCCCGTAAAGGGGACCCCTTCAACTGGTAATCACAAAAGGAAAATTGAATTGTAGAAAATTATCCGACACAGTGAAAAAAAAATGAAATACCTTTTTAAGTATTTAGATAAATTCTTTAGTATTGTTGTCTCAGAAGCAAGACCAGATGGGAAATCCCTCGTATGTACCTACGGCGCGAACCCGTTGGTTGGTGGGGTGAAAAGTCGGGTGTCAGCCAAACATTTGAGACCAACCGGCGTATATATGGTGAGAGTTATTTGAAATCGTACCTCTCCGGTGAAAAACTCTGGATTATTTTAAGCTTTCAATATCCTCAAAAGTGAAATTCAGTTACAACATGTTCCTCTTTAAAATTATAAAAGTTGTCTATTTTGTATGAAAACATAAATATACACTTTTCCAAGGTTTTATCCATAGGTCAACTCTTTATTCCTCATTTATCAAATAGTGGTTTAGATAACGATGGGGAAAATTGTGGTGTTGTTACAAGAATAAAAAGAATTATTTCATACAGCTTTTGTTTCTGTGATTGGTACTTCCTGTAAATTAATTTTGTCCAAATGTGTCTAACAAAAAGACTGAGCTATCATAACAACTAAGGCTTACTTCCATTATACGAGCGTTATATTACATTAGCGGTTAAGTGACTGAATTCTGTGGTGTCCTCTGTCGAAATTAATTCCTTAATATTTCATACTGTTTAAAGCATTACTGTGAAGAGATTTAAAACCATTCTATTAATTTAGATTAATTAATGAATACCTAAAGAATAAAAAGTCAGTGAGATGTTAGGATATCTCATAAACTACCACAATGTCACTCTAAATCTCGGACAAATTCAAGGACTTTTAAAGCCGTTTCGCTGAGCATGAATGCTTTACCAAGATAAAAATAAAACCAAAAATAATATTAAGAAAGGTATCGTCTTTTGAAACTGACAATTTCTACTTCAATTTGCAAAACGTGGTCCTAGATATTTTTTTAAGAAATTTAATGAGCGCGTTCAAAATAATATCGATGGGGTCAGTTTACTAGAAAATACTGCATTTCAAGGACACTATTATTCACTTTTTAAATTCACTGGAAAAATTTATGGGGAGATTATTTCATTACTAGTTGTATACACTTGTATTTGTTTCCTGAAAATTCACGCAAAGTGTAAACAGGTTCTTTTAGGGGTGAAGTGTATGTCTCCTTCCCTGCTTACTACCAAGCTTTCCATTACAATTCATATACAGGTATGCGTAGTAGTGAGAAAACTGTCATTGCCAATACTCGTTTTCTTCACCCCTGCCCATGTGTTCCTCGCCTTATTTATTAACATTTTATGTTCTTTTTATATGTTTTTATACCTTTGTTCACGGTTTCGACTTGTTTGATGATTCTTAGCAAAACAATATAGCTCTTTTCAAAACTTCCGAAACTGAAGAGATTTGGCCTTGACGAGAGAGGGAATACGGTAGCGATTTATCCGATGCAATAGGAGTTAGATCAATTTGTCAAGCAGTAAAGTGTCATTAATGATGAACCATAAAAATGAGGAAAAGACAATTAAAGTTGTTGAAGGGTGAACAGCCTTTATGTAGCACTTGATTTTTAAGATTAAATTTAAGCACACCAAATCATTTCCCCACGACTTTTCAATATTTTTTTATTTTAATTTTCTTCAAATTTTATCCCTTCTTGCCATTTCTTAATTTTTCTTTTGTAATAAAATTTACGAATAGTACTGACGGTATAATTTACATTAAGAAAATTTTGAAAAGTTTAATGTCTTTCTTATCATGTCTTCATGAATACTTAAACATGTTAATTTATGCTCTGTTGAATCATATTGCACATCGCCTATACTTCAACATTACATTGCAGACATAAACATTGTGATTTACGAAAAATATGCGTCTATCCATCACTACAGTAGAAAATACCACAAATCTCATTTGTGCAAAATTTTGAAAACGGGATTATTGTATGGGCAAAGAGAAAATCATGTTTATGCTTCTCATCATTTATTTACATGTATTTACTTATTTTTACGGACGCATTCAATTAAGTTTTGTCGACTCGAGCTGTTCAGCATGGGAGACAAACATTTACATGACTGCTTTAATTCAATATGGAAAAATTGGAATTCTGTAAGATGAACTTCTAACAAATTACATACACACAATTTGTCTTTTTTCATTCTCAGTGAAGAAATAGACTGTACCAAGATCCTTGACAAAGGCATTATTTATAAATTTTACTTGGCATTTTTATTACAAGAAATCACTACGATCCTTATAAATTTCGTAACAGGTATTCTAGAGTGAATGACTCATTTGACGCGTGAAAAATTACACGGATTAAACCTTTAAAGCAGTAACGGTAGCGCCAACTTTACTCGAAAGGCGTACAGTACATGTACTGTGTAACCCTGTGGGGAACTGTTCTACTTTACAGTGTTGTTTTATGTACAGTAAAGCACACATTGTACAATGCGCTACTACAGAACATATTGCCCATTAACAAGTCTAAAATCTGGGACATGCTAGCGTCAGGTAATTGAGTTTGCATTCCCTATCGCGATACTACTACATACCCATATAAATGTGCTCTAAATTGTACTTAACTGTGTTATTTAAAATTTTGTGAAATTGTGTAGGCCTAATAGAATATTTATAGTACTAATTCGCATACTTGTGTAACAGTTAACCATATCTGCTTTCGGTACATTCATAAGACTTTTCGGTAGTTTTACAGCCGACAAGAGGAAAATCACTCCTGTTAGAGGGAATTATCTGTAATTGACGCATGTAATCAACCCCACTACCAATCTCTTTCCTTCAGCTTTCACCCTTTAGTACCTCAGCGTTGCCTACCAACCCATTCCGTGGCCAAAACCCAGACGATATTTCTACTTAAAAAGTCACTTAATTTTTCTTTCGGGTTACTCTTTTACTGGAAAAAAATATATAAAATATACAGTGCAACCAGAAAAAATAATATAAGAGTTCCCTAACTTATACCAATGTACTTTGCCACAAGAAAAGTGATAGCCACCTGGAGTGTTAAAAGCAAGCTACTGTACATAAAAGGAAGTATTAAACAGTATTTGTCAATCGAAAACTTGCTGGTTTAAACGCCATTATTGTTAAACAAACCGGTGCTGTCGACTGTGATATTATTTACCTGCAACAGACTAAGCAGAATAAATGGAGAGCGTTATTTGTTGTAGAGTGTGTACTCATTTATCATGTGGGAATTGTGAATCACGCTGAGTTTCCAGTCAATCGATTTGAAAGCATCCGAGTATAAAATCACAGTGCTAGCTAACAATTGCCCAGGTAAGGCAAAAACTGCTCGCTTCAATGACATACAGTCAATGATACCCAGTTATAGAAACAAATTCAAGGTCTTTTTATATTAACCCTAACCCGGTTTTTAGTTCCTTGCAATAGACTACAGAAATAACTAATTTTGCTCTTAAATTCCACAATTTTGTTTGAAAATTATTTTGCCCATTTACACATTTTACTGTGCTCTTTTCGTTAATCTCGATTACGACACTTTCAAGAACTGCAAAAATATTTAGTTTCTTTCTCCCTCATACAAGTCAGTTGAAAGCGTTTTGAACCTCTTCAGGATATCTACCAGCTAATTTAATTGTAACATTTACTGCACTTTGAAAATCTTTCATAGATAATTATGGGGTTTTCCTATAATTTTAAGTTGTCTGAGAAGTTCAATTTTTCAAGAGTAATAGTTTTAAGTATGATGTTTACGGGAAAAGGATCCTTCTTAGGAGAATAGGGAATAAAATAATCATTGCTGATTTCCAAAGACGAATTGGCAAAGGGGTGGGGTGGGGGTCTCACGGTTGCCACATCTACCTTTCCCCCTTGGGTCCTGGCAAAACCTGTCTCTCGAGTAGACTTTGAGAAATCTTAAGCCTTTTGCTTGGGTAATGCAGGTTTTCTTTGGGAAATATGAACTCAGAGCCCCCTCCCTGCCACCACCACCTTAAAATATATTCCGCATGCCTGTGTTGATTGATATTTTAGCAAAACTCATTTCAATGTTCTTAAGCCAGTTTAAGTCCCAGACTGATGTTGGTTTGGCCGTTTCAACATGTTCTGTAAAAAAATCTTCGCTGTCCTTTTCTTACAAAATGCTCCAGAAACAGTGAGAATTTGAATGGACTGAATTTTAAATGTCTATGAATAATGCAGTAATCTGACCACTTTATTGGTTAGTGAGCATGAAGGTCCCCCCCCCCGTCCTCTTCCCCTTCGTGTATGTACAACCACATTCTTTAATGCTTTTAGATGTCAAATTTGTTTTTCCCGAACTTAATTTCCTGGAATACTATAGCTTCCTATTTTCAGAGGGATGCCTCTGTACTCGGCTACTAACATGTATATATATTTTATGTCACCGGTATTAAAGTAGAATGCTGAAATCTTGCGCATCTGTAATACTGTACATTTTACACAATGGCACTGAAAGAATTGACACAATCGCATTACCGTATGGTTCTGCTATACCAGACTGCCATTCACCGGCGGAAGGTTTTGTTCATTGTTATTAAGTTCATTGTTAAATAAAATAACTAGAAGTTGAAAGATTGAAAGAAGATTAACCAAGTGCAAAATATTTATACAAAGAAATTCTGCGGCTGTTTTGTTAACATCAAAGGCATTAGCAACGCGGTACCCGCCACACAGTAAAACCATTTAACCATGCACGCCTGGTGTGTTATAATACAAACATGTACACTGTCAAGGTGTTTCCCGATCTTGTACTATAGTATGTTATGAATGTAACCTGGTAACCGCACATTTTTAAACGTGTAATTGTCTTGATTATTGTAGCCGTTTGGGGAAATTTCAAAGTTGTCAGCTACCGCAATTAGCTGCAAACGGAAAAGTAAGTAAATTGAAAATTAGCTGAAACAGTAGCGAAGTCTCCCCATAGATGTATTACAAATGACATTGTGTGATATCTATACAGCTCAATTCGGTAAACATTTTTTTGAAAATGAAGAATCGTAGCGGAAATGAGTGATTCTGAGACAGGGCGGTAGTAGTATTTGTTGATTTTGATATCACATAAATAGAAAACTCAGTCTGCACTCTGCAGGCAGACTAATGTTAACAGTTAATTTAATCTCTCTCAACAGCCTACATAGTCACAACACTTTAAATAGAACGCCTCAAGCTAAACTGTCTTTTGATGAGTAAAAGAGAAATTGACTCTAGAGATAAGCAAAAAGTTGCATTCAATTAACAAGTATTGCTTTCAAGATACATGGTACAACTTGAGCTCATTTCGTTATTGCATTTTCTATGGAAGTGAACTTGAAGCAAGCAAGGTTGATTTCGTAGACTGATATTCAACACGCAATTGATGTTTCCTCTCCTTTAATCAATCAATTGCTTTTAACTTGAATTAGATATTGTCACCGTTAAACTATTTAAGTGCAATGCTTTTCATGCATTGCCATCACGACAACATCGTATTGTCAAGAGGAAAGTTGGATATAAGCTCAAACGAAAGACAGGCGATGGTTACAGATATAATAACACCACTACACCTTGGTTGCAGTTCCCTTTAAATATCGAAAATGTGGTCCCTTTACTTACTAACATCACAAGACTTGCAGAGATTCACCAGAAATTCCAGATGAAGGGGCTTTTTAAATATGAAAAAAAAATTGGTTTGCGCAATTCCTCAAAACATTTAACTTAAGGTACGGTTCTTTCTCTGAAGCGAAAATATTAATTGTGCAACAGGTACCCTTCATGTCTTCGACTAACTCAGTAATATTTTTTTTCGTATGTCTTCGCCGTATTGGTGCAGTACTAACTCCACTGTTTTAAAAGTCTGGTTATAGTACGGCCAATCTGTTGAACTAACTTAATGCAGACATACTCGGACAGTGAAAGAGAGATGAACACTTTTGCATAAATAATTACTTCATAGCAGAAATGAAGCACATTGCCGTAAGCCCGCGTCCTGTTTTCACGACACTTCTTCCTGGGAAATATCATTTAAAGGAATACTATAGGACCGATTACATTTTTCTAAACCTTATCGTTTTACAGAGCTTAAAAGGAAATAGTATTCTACTTTGGTTCAATGATTTTTATCAGTTTTAAATGGCATGTTCATAATGAAGTAACAAGCAATAACAATCCTGCTGTGTATAACCAAGTACCGGTTGCGCGAGAATTTCGAAGTTGGTTGGTTTCAGATTTTGTTGCTTAGCCCTAATAAACCGAGACTTGTGCACACCTTATCAGTGATATAATCATGGCGCAAAAATTAATCAAGGCAACGACTTGAGCTAAATATGTACGCTGACGATACCCATCTAAGCTAAGTCAAATATTTGAAGAAATTCACCGACATGACATGTTTGAACTTAAAATGCCCTAATTTTAGTGACCTACTTTAAATTTATGATATGACTTAGATCAATACCAAATTTATTATTATTAAATTTATTATTATTAATCAAATCTCTCTTTCCTACGCCATCATAGGGGGAAATCCCGGGAGGTGGGGGATACACCCCCACGTTTGTAAATGCTACCATTGAAATTTTTCACACAATGACTACTGTCCCAAGGGCCCATTATCTCCCCCCCCTTTAATAAACAAATATCCGCTACTGCTTAGCATTCTTTTGGTAAAACCAGATTTTGTTGTAATAATCTATTTAACCTAGATTTCAAAGAAAGTAAAACTATTTCTACTGGTTCCTTTTTTCAAATTTGGCTGGTGCCTATCCGGAATATAAGTTGTATCATTCCAATGTCTCTTTGTCAAAAGGGTAATTCATAAGTTGCATTTTCCAGATATGATTTACATAGCTCCTTTGCAATTAAATTGCTTGCAAAGCTCTCACGAACTATGATCTTACAGTGCACTATTCACAACCTTGAGAAAATACTGTGCAATATAACTTTCTTGTATTAACTTGATGTTCGTTACAAGCTTGGTATGATTTTATTGTAGAGTGATGAAATAATCCCCCTTTCCCAACACCCCGTCGCATTTTTGAACACTTTGTCTCATCCACTTCCATGGAAACCAATCAATATGCAAATGTTCTTTTATTTGTTGAAATAACAATATTTTTAAGTTGCTACAATTTCTTGTTGTTCATTCGATGCTCAGACGTGAATTACCTTACAAAAAGTGACCATTTTATTCAGTAATATCAAGTCCATTTGTAATATGTTTCTTGAGTAAAATCCAATCGGTTATCCAGAACATATCATTTAGAGAGGGGTGAAAAATAATCCCATAAATATGTGGGCTGAGCAATGCAGTTTCCAGAAGTGATGGATCACATAAAATTTTTATGGAAATTCTGTGGCTTCTACGAAAATTTTAATAAGTTACACACTTGTATTAAGAAATAATAACAATGTACAGTATTTATAAAAACAACTTACACATGGAATTAGTTAAAGCAATTATTTCAGCTAAATGCATGGCAATCAAGCAACTCAAATGCATTTGATTTTCTTAGTCTGTGATAAATCGTATCATGTTTTGCGCCAATTACACATCATTTTGTATGTAGCTACAAGGTGGATCGCGTGTTGCATATCTCTTGCAATAAACTTCAAGTATGTGTAACGCATATTTTTATTGAGGACAAGCGAAAAAAAAATTAATTCCAACAATATCAAAGCGTGTGTTTTCTCTCCTTAAAATTTTTACATTTGTAAATTGGTTAAAAACGGAGTAAAATAATTGAAAACATAGCAACATGACTCTGCTTATCTGCAGTTGGACATTAACAAACTTATGGTGTAATCAACATAGTTAAAGTCTTAATATAAGCTTCAGTCAGTGGCTGCTGGCCACGGGCTAAATATGAAGCTGCAATTTCCATGCACGACAAGTTTTTGAACGAAGATCTTAACTGCTGGAAAACTTTTATTACGGTGGTACACTCACATTCAAAGACGTAAGAGGCTAGGGTGTGGACGATGGAACTCTTTATCCCGGCAGAAAGTTTGTAACTGTTGGATAAAATATATGCTGTTTTCGGGCAAACTTATTGTAAATTTTAGGCAAACGTGCTCAACCCTCCCCTTTCCATCATCCCCATTGGGAGTGGTCCTGTGGGCCTATGTAAACACGTGTCCTTTCAATCTTGGGTACCATTAATAGAGATGGTAGCAGCCCCTCTGGTCTACAGAATCTTGTATTCTGGTAAATATTTTAAATATAGGGCGAGCTATGATGTACTTTTAGGCCCTATGAGGTTGAATTCTTGTGTATTATTTTATGATATTACAGGCTGAAAATTGGTGGTATGGTATGTGATTCACAATGTGTGTTGGTCCAAAGTGGTGAAAAAATTGAACAATCATATTTTCAAGATGACGGGGAAAGAAATGGAAAATATATCTGTTTATTTTTGCCCTCGGCACCGCAAAATAGATCAGAATTTGGGGTTCATTTTTGTCGAACAAAGTTTATCAAATCTCTTTACACAGTAAATGAGACGACATTTTGACATACTTCCACAGAAGTAATATTGACTGCCATCAACTGCAGTAAACTGGACCTTGATAGTGTTCTATGTATATAGACTGACTGAAATCGCAGGTTTCCCAAAGATGGATTATTAAACGTTTTAAAAACAATAAGTTATCATTTTCATATTAAACTGAGTAGTGTTTCTTGTGTGGTAACGCCACAGCCGTAGTTTACATAGAATCCTTTTTACTCTAGAAAAAAATCAGCTCCGGAATTGAAGGTCTCTTTTAGGCAGAAGTTTGAGGTCAAAGTGTGACTTAAGTTAATACCTCTACAGGGGTTTGTAGTGGATTATGTCTCATGCGAGGAATCGCTCGTCCTCGATTTTCTTGTTTTCCTTGGTTTTTCTTCATTCGAGAAGGAAAAAACACTTGTATTTTCGTCGAAACTTTTGAAACAACCTATAAAGCACTTGAGAATACGTATCCCTATACAATGCCATGTTTGCAAACTTTGCCGGTGATAATACCTTAATACCTTTTATCCCAACACTTGTTGTGGAAAAGATTTCTCGCGTAAACCGATTGAATTTCTTAAATACCTCTTTCAAGTGTCCGTATCGTTTTAATTGGTGACCAAGAATACTTGTATCACAGACCTTAGGATATTTAATTGGGAACTCCCTGTAAGTCTCTCATAGGCGTAACTCAATTGAATGTGGTGACTAGACTAGCCTAAGCAGCTTAGGCCATTCGAAAGGAAAGGTATTTTAACCAAAGCTTTCAATTGAATAGCTTGTATTGTTAAGCAATTGAAGAGATTGACTCGTCTTGAAAGCGGCAAGTCTTTGATGTTTAATCACTGTGGTTCTTCCTCACCCAAATTTGTTTTCTTAGCTTTTGTGACAAAGATACAGACGAATCGAATTCTAAGATTGTATTGCCCATTTAACATCCTAATCTTTATCAATAACCCCACCAACGTTGTTCTGTCGGTTTAGCTTTGTATTATTATCCCTTTCACCGAGGCTATCATTAACACCTTAAGCAAGGTTTGTAACAAGTTGCTTTGCACGCTTAGTGGTTACACCTTTACAGAGACAGAACCTAATCCCAAGCGATATCCATTGATTTCATACCCTTTATGTGAGCATGCCTCGTTGTCCTAAATCGGTTTGTCGATTCCAGGCTTAAGAATTCAAAGATGAAATGTCTTTTCGAAAAAATACTAATCTCTTCACCCCATTTAAATGTGCACCGACAAATGCGTAAATGACTGGTATTCATAAGGTTTCGTGTCTCTTGGGGGCACCGGAAAGTCCATACACTGGAATAAGGAAAGTTCCGTCTGCATTAACAATAACGAACAAACAATACAAGGATGTTGTTTTATGACGAGAGTGGCTTATGAAATAATGTTAATTTCCTCAGTTCTACTTGTCGATTTTTGCCCGTTGAATTGAAAGATGAAAATCGTTTCCTTGGGAACCAAATTATCTGAGATAAACTCATGATTATCAATATCATATTCAGTTTGATAAAAATGTAAAACATTTACAGTATTAGGTTTCGGGTCTTTCTTTGAAATTTTGTCGATTAAAGATATTTTGGTTTTTTTTTAATTCTGTTCAACTGAAATAGTAAGTTCTGGTACAACTGTGTCCTTTATTAAAATATTTAATTTCGTTCCTGAATAAAGCAGCCATGAAAGTTCAAAGACCGCAACATACCCATCGGCTACTTTATTTTAAGTAGTCAAACGTTTGTCTAACGTTTTAATTATTTCGTTTTGACGCCCGCTTGCGGTTACAAACTGCAGTTACACATTTGTGGAAACGGGTCCGAATAGGCCAGTTTATAGGATAAAATTTACTTAAAGAGACATTCCATTTAATTTAAGGGGTGTGAGGGCTAATCGAAACTTCTTTCCATTCAAACATGCTTTGAAGCTTAGCTTTTCGTTTATATTAAAAAAGAGTGTATTTGTAGAAAGTATAACAAAGCTAGTAAAATGTGCTAAAAGCTCAAATAGTGTGACTCAGTACTCTGTAGTAACCTGTGTTGCTGAAAATGACATCTTTTGCTTCAACTGGACTGTAGCCTGGTTTCTGTGATGTTTTTGCTCATCAGGTATTTGCATGGTTTTATAGCCTTCATATACTGCCTCTGTACAGCTGTAACAACTTGACTGAATAATTCGAGTTATAACAGTGTCAAAAATATGGACAAAAAATCATTTTTATAATTAATTAATTAACATGCAGATGGTACGCTTTTGTAGGGAGCGTTGTCTTTCACAGAACACATCAAAGTGACCGATATTACGTCAGTGCCACCTGTTGGGTCGCAAATGTATCCCTAAAAATAAGTCAGCTAGCTTTGAACCATCATTTTCAACAATAAAATGATAAATGATAAGTATGATGAAATTGTTGTACTTGCTGCACGAAAAATTTGTATTTGTAACACGAACCAATTGTATATCATAGATTTGACAGTAATAGGCTATTTTCATACTTAATTACTTAGTTCAACTACGCTTTTTGGTAGGGAATAACCGGTTTTGTATGAAAAACCGGTTTCGTATGAAAGTCGGTTTCTTGTAATTGATGTGGACTTTTGTTTTATTTTGAACTTTCTATCAATTTTGTGAACGAAATGATTCTTTGAAATTTGTTGTTCCGTATTGTTCAAAGGAAAATTTAGAAGGATCTTCTTACATAGTCTTAAACATTCTGTATAGGCCTACTCAAAAGTTCTTTTTTTTTAAATAAAGGTCAGACTTTCTTACGTAACCCTTCTACTTCCGTTATTTATGTTATGTTATAACCAGGTAAGCATATTAAACAAGAATAAAAACCGTTTTTGAACGTACCCCTCCCTCCCACCAGCACATCATTCATCATACTTTTTGCAACCTTTTTACCCATGTTTTGTGTGGTTCATAATGAATGTCTGTTTGCCTCTCACATCTTCCAACAGTTGTTCTCCCATATCTTATTGGTAATCTCCTCCGATATTTAGTTGTTGGATGTTAAGTATTTCTGTTAAATAGTAAATTTTGGCATTGACAGAGGAGTTCTTATTAAAGTAGAGTTTACTTAAAGTGAGGGGAAATTTTCTTCTATTAAAAAATTCTACAATTTTAGGACAATTACGTCACACGTGTGTTTTTTTTCTGGTTTTATTTAATTACTTGTAACTTGTAAAAAAAGAACATTTTTTAGATTAAGAAACTTGGCGAGACAAAAAATTTAGCAGGAGAAAATGACCCTTCCTGTGAGAGAAAGATATTTTCCTAAAAGAAAGTACCTTTTCATGATTATACATATATAAGGACTAATGTTAGGTGGTTTTAAAATTTAGAGGCATCGGTTATATTGATTTTTTTTAATATTGGGATCTCTTCACAAATAATTTTGCCTGAGATTCGGGGTACGGTAGTTTTTAAATTGAGGACATCCACTCGTAAAACAAGGATTAGGAAAAGGTATTTGTTATCATCATTACCAAGCATTTGCAAAGGGCTTTTTCATCAAGACCAAAGTCCTGTTCAAAGTTAAAATTGCACCTAAAACTACAAAAAAAAACTATTTTGTGTACTTAAAACCCGAAAACATTGTTACAACTTCCCTCCCCCCAGAGAATTAAACTGGATCAATATTCCCTGACAACTACCCTCTGGACAATTCTCACCCGAATTCAAATTTTGTTTGGGGAGATTTCTGAGGGGTAATTGTCGTGGTTAGTAATTGCCCGGGAAGGCTCGTCGTAGGTGAAAAATTGTCCGCGGAAATAAATCCTGGTTGGAGTTGTTCATTTTAAAAAACCTCATGGGGAAGGGCTGGGGTGGGGTGAGGGTTTCCTTTCAGTCTCTCTTAAATGTCAAAGCCCTGTCATTTGAATGTTGAACACTGGATAAGTAAAGTGGTTCAACAGGTTGGGAACCTGTCGATCAAACCGCTTATGACAAGCTAATAACACTAAAATATGCATAAGAAGACAAACGTTGTTTTGTCCCTAATATATCAATCATATACTTGCTTTGCTAAACAGGAAGTATGTCCATGTGTACTTAATCTTGACATTTACCACCGCTAAAGGCTTTAAAGAAAGACACCAAGAAAATTCGACTTCCATACCATTGACTTATTGATTGTAATGCTGTCAGTTTTAATTGTTTCTTTTTGCCCTCAAAATGTACCCATTTTATTTTAAAGTTTAAAAGTTCAAACTTTAATTCACATCTAATTGTTCTTTTCAAAGAAATTGTTACCAAACCATTTTTTGGAATCGCATAGGCGTATCAAACTTTTTAAGTGGTCATGTTAAGAACCCCATAGAAAGCCTTCTGTGAAAAGGATATCATCTGAGGGCGCTACTTAAATTTGCAAAGTGCCTCCGGAGTAGTGAAGTTCAAGGTAAATATAGCATTTAAATCGCATCAACGTGTATCAACATGGTATAGACAGAAAATAAGTCCGGTAGTTATTAAATCATTCAGTCAAACCAATGAAATATTTCCACACTTTTTTTTCAGAAATAGTCTGTATTACAAGAGGCATGAATGTTGCACCATTTGAGAATCTGAAAGTTTGGGAAAACAAACAATCATGAGTTACGAAGTAAAGAATATCTTCTTTGCGATCCTTGTTTTCTTCAAGAATAAAATGACTCAGCTACCTTACTTTGAATTGCCTATAGTTCTATATGTATGAGTCATGGCTTTAGAGGTATTATTTCGGAGTATCACAATCGCAATGTACCCCAATAATTTTGTAGAAAAAACTAAAGGAAAAGCGGCTAGTCAATTGCATGTAACAAAAAGTTTGTTGTGAGCATTTAACCTCTGTTTGAGACCTTCAACTTTTTTCACGTTTGTTCCAAGTCTGTATCTAAAATAGTTACACTTGGATGAAAAGGGTCAATATTAAAGATTTCTAAACTTTCAACTAAACTTGCGAAATGTCTCTTCATACGTGTTTGCCGCCATTTAATTCAAATAACATTTTTCTTTAAAAGTTGTTCAATAAAGAAGAACATGGTGAATGTTATATTAAAGAAGACATTTTTATATCAATTGTCCGTCAAAGGAAATCAGGTGAAACAGCCTTTAAAAGGATGTTCTGGCTGAAGTGGAAAGAAGTTTTATTCGATCGAGGTGGCTTGGCTATTCTATTGTACTTCTCTATTCTTTCAACTAAATGGATTGAAATCAACATTGGCTAAAATCTTCAAAAGCTACAACTGAACAGCAAAAATCATATTTCCATGAATATTTTGGTAAAACATAAATGTAAAGGTAAAATACAATTATAAATGTAGAAACTGATTTCATACTATCACAGGTTTTTATCAAGAAAACTGGTTTACGACTTGTATCATTGCTTTTTTTGTCTTTCTTAACCTCTTTTTCGGCTGTTCGGAGTGAATTGAAACAAAGTTAAAGGCAAGCGGATAAAAAGCCCAACTCAGCTTAATTCTTTTATTATTTCGCAAACTGGTTGAATTTTATATTGTTTTCATTGCAAGTAAAATGTAACAAAAATTACCGGTATGTGTACTTTGCAATATTGCTTCGTTCACCTGAACCGGTTTGTAGCCGAGCTAAAAACGGGAAAACTTGTGATATCGAAACAAATTTACGAATCTTATTTTCGTACCATCGTGTCTTACTTCCAAAAGACGGTGTTCATAGGCGTATGAGGAGGGTCTGGGTCGGCTAATCTACCTTTCCAAGCAAAATATGTCGACGAAGGGGAGACTTCGTTTTTAGGGCAAAAGTCATGCCGTGATAACTTCCAGTAATGGGAAGTTTCAGGCAAACACGTCTTCCTTAACACCTTGACGGTGTATTATGGAAGGGATTAACGATTGACCAAACGCTTGTGTGATTGAAAATAAACGGAAACTCTTAAAAGTTTCAAAGTAGCATGAAAATAACTTGTCCCCGTTCTCAATTATTCCATTGTCATGTTAAAAACTAAATATTGAGAAACACTTAACTTATTAAAAAATTTTAACTGTAAGTGAGTGAAATAACGGAATAAACTGAAATGAAAGCTTCGAACGATCGCTACGAAATTAAAATTATATTTCCGCTTTATTGACTTTGGTTCTATGAAATGAAAACCCTGTTTGTGTATGCAATAGTTAAAGCACCAATTACAAACAGATGTATGCAAGTTTGGATCTATTCCAAACTTTGTGCAAAGAAACCTGTTAGGACTTTTGCTGTCCTACCTTTAAGCAGAATTTATTTTCCTGAGAAAAAAAAAGGTTTTAGCGTATTCTGCTTTCACTTCTCAACCTGTCAACAGGTGTTTTGTCATAACCTATGACACATCATTTACGTGCATGGCCAAATTACGGAAATGTCCGCGTTTTATGCAGTATTATACTTAATCACAATATGCATACTTTCAATCACGCAACTTAAGTAAGCATTTGACCCTGGTGTTCCCTTTTTAAGTTCAAACGTCCTACCCTACTTTTTCAGCCACTGCATATTTTCTCTAAGGACTTATCGCATGCTAATTTTGCATAGGATGTCTAACACATGACACACATTAGAACATCGTTTACCCGATGTGATGAGGTGCCTCTTACTTCGCACCCAACACGTGCAAGATTTATCGATCCGTGTTCTCCATGAGGGAATATCTAACGTCTCAGGTGATTCGTGAGAAAGAACAAGCGATACCTTTTCATGTTAGTAGACATCTTCAAAAAGGAAAAGTTGACACGAAATCTTTTCTTCGACGATAACATGTGTGGAGAGTTCCTTTCACTTTCAATCAACAAATTCCATTTGTAACAGAAAGTAATATTGCTATGAAATAAAAGAGTTTAAAGATCAGTCTTTTTTCAATTATTTCATTTATTGTGATGAGAAGAAAATTAAATTCAATTGGTTTACTAATGTAAATAAAAATTGGTGTCTTTGTATTTTTGTACCTAGGTCCTACTAAAAAACATTTTCTCTCCCAGACAGATACGTCAGCAAATTTAGTAATTCCACTTCGTCAGATAATTTTGTATTACTTCATTTTTTATTTTATTTATTTGTTTTTATTTATTATTTTTTGGAAATATCTATTATTTGGGTCCTACTTTAAATTCTCTTAAAATTCTTTTAGGCTGGACAATATTCAATGCGTTTATTGCTGTTATCCCATTACAACAACATTGGTTAATACTAAGTTGTCCAGTGTTGAACAAGAGAAGTCTGCCCTCACAAGACACACTTTAAAAATATAGTTAAGTCTACGTAAGCGTTCAAGAAGATACTTTGAATTAAGGTGAGGTCAAACAACACGAAAAAA
>WURT03332133.1:0-24250 GCA_009936505.3 Holothuria glaberrima | reverse complement strand
AGTAGAAATTTGGGCAATCTTTCCACTTTTTCTTCATCTGTGCCGAAATTTCACCTATTCTGTGCCCGAATTTTGGTTTTTTTTTTTCGACCTCAGAAAATTTTGGGGGGCAGTCTGCCCCCTGCCCCCCGCCTCGTACGCCTATGCTCGAATGGCTCACGGTAAAGGCCCTACTACACGATCATACATTTGTCCATGAAAATCGCCATACAAATGTTTGAACACTAGTTGAGAAGATATGACATGCAGCTAAAAGTCTCAAACTTTGAACACCTGCATACATGTTTTTCAAATTTGTTGGGAAAGCAATCCAAACGAGCTTTGTCCATTAGTATCGTCACACCGTTTATGTATGATGTATTTGACCAAATCTATGATATTGTAAACGGGTTTACGATGTGATGCATGGCCAATTGTTTATGGTGGAGTGTTTCCAGGATTCTAATCAGGGCCGGATTAAGCATGGGCCAGCCCACAAAAAGAGCCCCCCAAGAAATTACATTATTGCATTTTTGGTAGTTTGTGGAGATCATCTGTGCTTATTTTCGTTTTGTAGGCTTACAGGTACGTAAGAAGGAAATCTATGGAGTTCATTGCGAGAGGGGGTTGAAAGTGACCACAACCTTTGCAATCTTTTCGTGACTTGTACCACTGTAGTCTTGTGGAGAATTATAGTCGAAGGGGGTCCCCACATAAGTTTGTGTCCCGGGCCTCCCGAAAGGTAAATCCGGCCTTGATTCTAATCGAATTAAAACTCCAAATTATTGAAAATCGAAAGTGACATTTGAAAATAAGCAGACTCGCAAAGTCGAGGGGTACTTTACTACTTTACAAGTAAGTTTTTCTTCGTGTTTTGTAATACATTTCTTTGTGCAAACTATGAAGTCATTTATATTCAAGCAAATTTGATTGGAAGTGCCCAACTGAGGGGTCTTTACTAAATGATAATTGCCAAGAAGCTTCCACGGCTTTTGCACAACTCTAGTACTCTACACGGTGGGCTAGTAGTATTTCGTTAATTAAAGAGGGTCGTCTTGGCAGCCACCAGTTTACCCTGATGGCAAAATTTGGTCGGAATGACGACGGACCTCTGTCGGCCACTTCGGCGGTCCACCGATGGCAGCGACGCTGATTGGTTAAAAAATTTAAACCCATCATGCAAGTTTTTGTCCAGCTAACGGACCTCCGTCCCCCCCCCCCGACCCCTTTGCCTTATACTCCCGCCGGCGGACCGTCGAATTTTCGAGTTATTTAAAATAGCCTGGGTATGCGGATTTCAGGGGTGTATCGAAGGTGTAATCTTTTGGGATGTAGTAGTGATCATGCTTTGCCGACAGATTTGATGATGCGTAAAACGAGCGCGAAGCGCGAGCTTTGTCGGGTGGGGTCCAGGGGCCCGCTTTGGGCCCCTTGTGGGGCCCAGGAGCGAAGCCTCCGGAAGCCTTGAGGTTTTAGCATATTTCTGGGTAAAATATTAAGTCCCAGGGATAGGTATATTTTGGTTCATAATACATTATCCAATGCAAAGATTCCTAATAATTTTAATGTGTTAAGCAATTCCTCCCGTCATGCCACTCTGCTTCAGGAGCTGAACCTGACGTTCAGAATTTGAACACTATGCGTTCAGCATTTGAACAGTAGACTCGGCAGGCGTTCATATACGGTAGGTGTTCAAAGAGGAATCCGGCGTTCCAAAATGGAGAAAAAAGTATTAAAAATCTTAACACCAGCGTTCAAAATATGCTTTGGACGCCAGGACGCGTCCCAGTGGCGTAACAAGGATTTCTCTCAAGAGGGACCATGCAGTATTTTGTGTGATCGCCGGCCTGGGGGAGGGGTTTAAGGGGAGGTGGTGTCCCCTCCCCTTTGAAAATTTTTGAAAAATTAGGTGTCCTCAGATGCAATCTAATGTATGTCCTCCCTTGAGAAAAATCCTACTTACACCACTACTAAAAAGGTTCGGAAAGGAACCATTTTCTTTAATGTGGGGGTCTGTTGGGGCAAAAATGTCCCAACCTATGGTGGTGCTTCGCTTAGATAATCATTTCATTTTGGTTTCCCTAATCGCCGACACAAGTTGTTGCCCTTGTGCCAGACCACATAGTTGCAGGGTTGTTTATCCGCAAACGCTGCGTGCGCTCAACTTCTTGACTCCTGGGAGCGGCTTGTGAGCGAAGGATGGTCATCAAGAACATCCCTCTCCACCGAGGAATTATGATTTTTTTTCTGGAAAAATATGTTTGATCGTACAAAATTCCCGAACAAGAAATGCCAGTTTAGAGATATATTCAGCGCAGGTCAAACAGCCCGGAGATGCCATCTCCTGCCATCTGGGAGCCTTTCTGAGCCAAAAATTTTCTTGTACGCTCCGCGCCATCCTGTGGTGGCGCTCCGCTTAGATAGTAAATCGTGCTCCATGCCCCCCCCCCTTCATCGATTTCCTAGCTACGCTGCTGGTGGCAGGGAAAGGTCGGTGGTATGGTGGTGGCATGGCACCGTGCAAAACTACAGCCGAAAAAACAATAAATAATGAAAACATTCTAAAATATATAATCAACTCAAAGCTTTGTAATTTTAATTAAGAAACATTTTGTACCAAACAACTTTAAAAAGGGAAAAACTACTCGAAGGGAAATGGGTCTCATAGATCACGTACGTCGTACCCTTTCTCTTACACACAGGCAAAAAGCAAAGAGGAAAAGGCACAAAAATGAGGATTTCTTACACATAACCAATTCAAAGGTAGCACCATTATGCACCTTGGCTATCTTATGCACACAAATTATACTTCTCAAAGAGTAGGTGTGTCACCCGCCAACATAAGCAAACCCCCAAAATGTAATCGGTGAGAAGCTTTGCCAAAGGCAGCACCAATTTGCAAATGTCACACCCTCCCATTTGACCCTCTTCTTAGACCCTCCCTTTCGGCAGTAGTAACAGAGCAAGGATCCGCTTGGTAGCCAACTATCCTATAGGTACGCCAATGAACGCTATCCTGAACTGTTAATATAGAGATTTCGCCCAGGCGAGGGCCCTGAAATAACAAACTACAAACTACTTGCTAAGTGTTTAGTAATTGACAGGCAATTTAATCAGAAAGCCCAAGGGCTTACTGATTGCTTGCTGAAAGGAAATTTTTTGCACTGACCCGGTTCATCCCTCAAATATAAACATCTTGACCTTTTCGTTTTTTTACGGTGTTTTCACATCTTGACCTCTGCTGACCTCATATGACTTTTGAACCCTACCAAAAAGTGAAAAAAAAATGAAAAAAAGAACAAGTCCTAGGAGGGAATCGTACCCGGAACCGTCTGGGTGAGAAACCGAGTTCTAATCAAGTCATCAAACAAGGAGGGAGCTTGAAGTCCCCTCCCGTTTCAGTCTCGAAAGAGAATGGGTTGCACGCTTAATTTTTTCCACGAGGTTATGGGCAAATCCTATTTTTCAGAATTTTGAAAATTGTTTCAAAATAGTGGTTAGGGTTAAACTACAGGTTAGGGATAATATGGGTGGGGATATTTGGCAGGTTCTTTCATAATCCGGCGTCAGAATTACCAAAAATATAGAGAAACTGGCATTTCAGAAGTAAGGGGCGTGGCCAATTTCCAAGAAGTTGATTGATCCATTGCCACGATTTGCCCATCACCTCGTGTGAAACACATAACATGTTTGTTATTGCGCGGGGGCTATACAGGGATATTAAGTTATGCAAGTCTGAACCTCTACCCCTACCATGTTTTTTTTTTTTTTTTTGTTTTTTTTTTTTGTTTTTCGCGGGAGCCTTGGGTTCTCAATAAATCTCTGGGTTCGTATGGTTAAAGCTCATTTATGATCTACGGAACAAAAGTTATGATACTATTTTTACAAAGATCATGATATACAGAATATAACAATACGACAATACGACAATATTGTTATACAAATCCATGGTGAGGCCAATTATTGAATATGGTATACCTGCCTGGACACCCCTTTATTTAAAGGAAGTTGACGAGATAGAGGCTGTGCAGCGTAGAGCTACTAAGATTATTCCTGGTTTTGCTGTCCTATCATATGAAGAAAGACTCCGTATTTTGGAATTGCCTACTTTGCCTTACCGTCGTTTGAAAGGGGATATTATGTGTACAAGTTTATGACTGGTGCCATAACTTCTACTCACTCCTTGTTTACTGGATCCAAGGATTCTTCTACAAGAGGTCATTCATTTAAGTTGACGAAGCAGAGAGTAAATTTAAGGGAAAAGACAGAACTTTTTCACACAGCGAGTTGTTACAAATTGGAACTCTCTACCCCAAGATGTTGTTAACTCCCCTTCTCTGAACTGTTTTAAGTCCAGATTAGATGCACACTGGAAGTTTCTTCCTGGACTTTATGACTACAGTGTGCCAGGGCCTTTTTTAACATACATACTGGGGGCCTTGCCCCCCTCCGTCCCATGCACAGCCCCCCGTCAGCTCATTTGCCCCCTCTCCCAGTATGGTCCCTTTTTTGGGAAATTTTGTTTTCAAATGTTAAAAATTTCCCAATATTATGTAGACAGGCTAGAAGATAGTACTGAAATACTTCACTCAGGAAGATAAGGATGAGGACAATAAGGTGATAAATTACTTATAAGCCATGTAAGGTGCAACTTCTGGCAATCTGGACAGTCATTTTTCTGAAGAAATCCTTCGTAAACTACATGCCGTTCAATGGTGACCTTCCGCTTACTCTCAGTGGCGGCATCAAGGAGGGCATTGGGGAATGTTCCCCCAGTCAGAGCCTTTGCCCGGCCCTCAGATGCCCCCCACTCAGCTAACATATAGTAGAGTGACAGTAGGAATAGCCTAATATTTTAAAATTATATGGAGTATGTGTTTAGAAGGATGCATGATGATGATGACGATGACGATGACGATGACGATGACGATGGTGATGATGACACATTTAAAGTGTACCTAACGTCTATAAAATTTTAAAACATGTTACAAAAAGTGCATCCAAACGGTCCAATTTCCATCTCCACAGGACATTCCTGAGCTGAGATATAAAACGTTGACACTTATTCACTCAATATAAAATGGTGCATTGCGTAATATTTTGTGATATCATTCTTGTACTCCTCAAATTACCATATTTGCTTTTCTTTGTTGGTTTATTTATTTATTTATTATTTTTTTTGAAAGTCACCACACCTTGTACCAAAATGTGATCACTTGTTTACTGTTACAGGGTGACTTGGCTATATAGGCCCCCTCTATACAACATGCTACACAAGGGAACAGTAAATATTTCAAGGTCATCGTGACATCTTAATTTCAAAGGAAACAAACGCAGGTAAAAAAAGTATAAGAAGGAGATCACAAATTACCGCGCAATTGACTATTTCAAACTAAATGAATGGATTTTAACATTTTATATCTCGTTGATACGGGTAAGGTGTTAAAACAGGAGTTGGATGGATAAAATTCTTCCAACCTCTGAATTATATATTCTTTTAATTCTAGACTCTGGCTCCACTTTATTATAATAATTAATTGTCAATATAATGCATCAATTTCCCGGTGGCGCAACAGAGTAATGACGTAAACTAAGGTGGGGTGGGGACAATTTACGCAACGTCGATACTTTACATAGAAATAAATGATGCACGATTTAATTTCACATAATTTACTAGATTAGTACCCTTCAGATTTGATATCAATCTAATAATATATTGCATTGATATGTTTTGCTTCCATTTGCAGAGACAGTACTTTGAAGTGCATCAATAATGATTGATCCCGCTTGCAAAAGTGCGTCCTCTATAGATGATTCCTCCATTTTCGACGGACGTCTCCAGCGTTGTCTAGTAGCAGGCGTAGCTGCTCTTATCTGTATCGGTGGGTTGATTGGCAACAGCTTAACTGTGATGTCTGTGATACTCTCCAAAGAGATGAAATCGTTCACTCACGCGTTTGTTGCCAATCTTGCTGTAGCCGATCTCTTGAGTTCAATACTAATGGGCTTCTACGTTCAAAACCTTCTGTGGAACAACGACGACGAGTTACCGCTTCCATGTCCCCTTTGCAAAGCCATCGGCGTGCTTTCGTTCATAACATTTTCGTCTACGGTAGTAAACATAGCTTTCATCGCATTTAATCGTTACTACAGAATCACCCGCCCACTAAATAAATATGTCAATCTTTTCAATAAGAATCGAATAACTTTTATGTTAGCAACTCCATGGGTTTATTCCATCTTGACGCCGGCTTTAGGAGAGACATTGGGATCTACCACGTTTGGTTATAACGTCAAGTACAAAATATGTCTTGTTCATTTCGAGGATTCTCACATCGGCGTGTTAACTTACGTTCGACTCTTTCTCATCGATGGTCTTTGTATCTTAGTAATGTTTTACTGTTACGCAATGATTTTCTTTCACACTCGCCGTCAGAACAAGCAGCTCCTTAAACTTTTCCCGCCCAACACTGTCAGAATGAAAGGAGAAAACGGAGAGAAAGCCGTTCCCGTGGTAACGACAAGTGAAAAAGATGAACGATTTGAAACCAAGAACATCAGTGTAATAGAAGAAAAAGAAAAGCACAGAAAATGCGTCGATGGGGTCATTAAAGAGTACGCCACCGTTACCATGGAGATCACAGAAACATATCGTATACAAAAGAAAATGGAAACTACGATATCTGTCGAGAGTGAAGACCGAAACAGAATGTCGCTTATGATGTCAGAGGACAAGGCGATCAAGAGTGTCCAAGAAGCCCAATTTGTTACGTCAGCTGACGTCACCGAGAGCAGTGGAGCACAACAACTTCAAGAAGAACAGCCAACATATCACACAAACAATATCGATTCTGATGCATTCCAAACAGAAGATAATAAAACGCAATTTACCTCAGAAGATGAAGAAGAGGAGAACGAAGAGATAGGTCATTCAAGGTCAAAGAAATATAAAAAGAGGACGACCAATCGTGGTCGCAAATTTATACGAACGACCGTTAACAAACGCCAAAGCGCCCTCACTATGAACCTCCTGTTGGTCGGTGTAACGTTCCTTGTGTGTACCATTCCCTACTTAGTCTGCGTTGGCATTGAGATGTTTCAGAATGTTTTACCGTATGTCACACTGCTGTATGTTAGTAAAGCCTGTATCAATCCCCTCATTTATGCGTTCAAGGATCCTAGGTTTAGAAAAGCATTTTGTCACATCATAAGGTTTCAATGCTCCAAAGTTAAATAAAATTTTGTTCGTTATTGGAAACTACATTGTAATATTTATACGGAGAGTGGGTTGATGATGGTGGCATTTTCTTATGTAAAGCTTATTTAACGCCTGTAAATATTTTTAACTAATTGGTGTTGTACATCGGGCAAGCAGACAGATTATCGTTATGTATCCAGTGGAGCCGCCAGCATCTGGTGATTGGGGGCACCACAGATGACGTCGTAATACCCAAAATCTGCGAAAATTGTACTTTTTAAGCGTCCCTGCGATTTGTACGGCAGCAGGGGATCCTTCCTTTGTCACTTCATAAAGGCGCCGTCCTGGGTGTTCCCCCTACCCTTTGATTTTTTGTATTAAGGTTGCTTAAATACAAAATGGTGTTATCTTTGGGGTATTTTTGGAACTGATCATATATGGCTGGAAATGTCCTCAATTAAGTATTTTTTTTGGTTAAGTAGGTAAAAGGGGGGGGGGGAGTATGTTGTCTAAGAGAAGGGTATGTTGTCAGCAAACCTCCTGAATCCCCCTTTTGGCTACGTACGTTACTGCCTTCTGTTTGGGAAAAGTTTCACGCAAAAATACGTGCGTTGAGTCCACAGGAACATTCTTGGACTACTACGAAATTTTCGTTTGCTTTATTGCGCATATAAAAAGAGTTTCTAAGGCTGGTAGACTCCGGTATAGGGCCTTCTGGAAGCTCTGGATTAATCATATATAGGGCACCGACATGATGCTTATTACCTGACATCCAAATGAAACTATAGAGTATGACGCCGAGCACTTTGCAACTGTCGTATTTTTACTAATTTTAAACAAAAATCCAGACGAGCAGCTTCCAGCAACGGGGAATGAGAGGGAGAGAGTATAGGGGTAGGGAGGTGACCTTCCTGATAGGTATAGCAAAATAGGTGAAAGATTTACATGTGCGTTTCAGAATTAATGTTTTTCGTTGTAAGTGTATTAACAATCACCATTTATAATGGCTGCCCTCGAAGGGCTGGGTAAATTTTTTTGCAAAATGTATAACGGCAAATACATACTTTGAACCTTCCACAGTATATGCCACAAATTATATTGAAGGTTCCCATATCAATGCGAGGCCCCTACATAGGTTGGAGAGTCATAAGATGGAGTTCAAACCGTAATTAATGAGCGAGAAGTGGAAGAAAAGAAATTTTTCGTTTAATAAGATTACCTTGACTGTCAAAATGTACATTCCGGCTCTGCATCGAAACACTTGCAATTGCCCAAACAAACCTATATGCCAATCAAAGAGCCAGTCTTTTATCTGGAAAATCATAAACATCTTTCAACTTTTGCGGCCGTGCTTCTCCTGAAGTCGCTATCGGACGATATTGATAATATATAAGAACAATATTAAGGCAAGGTTCGAAGCGCGTAGAGCGCGTGAAAATTTCGATAGGTTACGAAGGATTTGAGGAAAATCTGATCGTTTAAGAAGAATTTGAGAGAGAAAATGATTATAATAGATCCATCACTTGGTCGAAAACACACCTCACCTCACCCTACCCCCTTAAGAAATCTATAGCTTAAACGCCTTTTTGGATCATTTTACATTGTTCAGAATTTTTTCATAAATCTGTTAGGGCTGGGAACGCGCCCCCGCCCATGCCCACCCGCCACTGTTTGCACCTATACACATTGTAGACAGGCACATAACATGTACGGTGTCCATCATGCTTTAATGTTATGAAAACTGATACGTTAAGAAAAGTTCTGGATGCCAGTGTACCTAAAAGAATATACATAATGTATATATTTGACGGTTCTTGTATTTTCTCACCTTTTTTCGGGAAATACAAGATAGGCCTAACATTGTAGGAACATAATTATTGCATTTTTCTTTCCATTAGCTATTTACATTAAAGAGTTTGTGGCATCCCCTGAACATTTATGAATATCCCAATAGTTCTAGTACAGTTGGTGACTGCAATCTCTGGATTGACATAAATTCAACTAATAGCATCTCTCTGATTAGTCTGTCACTGATGACATGCTCAGGTCACTCAGATGTACACCCAGACAGCTCAAACACAGCCTGCGTGGATATTTTTATTGTTTCGGTTAATATTGTTTCCTTTACTTGTTACCAATTTGACGATTTGTGTCGGACCCTGGAAGAGATGGGCGTGAATGTCAACAATGATGTACCTACTAATGTTTCTGTGATTTTGACCCAAAAACTCAGGAAAAGGGAAAGAGATAAAGGCCCAAGATGCCAGGTAGGGAGTTGCAGCAGCCACCCTCTTCCCTTTTGGACAGAAAATTTGCTATACTTTCGGGCAAAATGTGTATTATTTGAGGTTTAACATACATTAAAATTTAGGGCATCCGGTATCTTCATTGGAAGAATTCCCGTATGCTTATGGTGAGAAAAGCATCCAAAGTAGCCTTGGTTGACTTTTCTCGTGAGTTACATCATTTTCGAACCTTGTGAATGCAATACATGCATATGTAAATTTGAGTTGTTTGTAAATTGCAAATTTCGTAAAGGGAATATAGTAAACTATAAGCTCAGCTGAATTAAATAAAAACATTTATTGAAAATTTGCAAGCTTACCGTATTTAACCACGGACTTTATAGCTATGTTCATTTATTGTATAACATCTCAAGGTGAAATATGTAACAATCATTTTTATTTTCTTCATTATCTTTTGTCAAACAAAAAATCCAATTGAAGGAAAAGGCTGATTAAAGCAAACTCTCAAATTCCGTCAGACTCATGACGTCGAAGGTCAAAGTTCTGTAGCTTTTTTACTTTGAAATTGTAAATTAAGACACATCTTGTGTAATCAAAACCGCTGATTATCTTTCCACAATGAATCAAGCAATTAACTTTAAATGTACATTTGCATGGTGTTGCATTACATCTGCTACGTTTTCTTTGAAATGTCTCTAACATAGTCTCATTTGAAGGAAACGAAAATAATATACATGACTGAAAGAAGAATGTACTCATCGCCATGAATGGAAGAATGTTCGTTTTTGATGGTTGAAAATGAGGTCAGAAAAAACCTTGGTTATGTTACCATTATCAACCACAAACTCTTTTGTAAGATAGCTTCATAATGTTGCCTGAAACTATTTAGCAGTTTTATTGTAATTGGTTTTCTTCGGCTTTATTTAGACAGTAACTTGAAATCAAGGTCCTTCTGTCACAGAGTCACGATGAAGGGTAAACGCAGCGCATGGCATTTTCCACAAAAATCACACCGATTGTCCGGAGCAGTCGGTTGTCCGATTGGGAATTGTCCAATCACGCAAAAATCTAACCATACACTCTAAAAACATCATGGTTAAATTTGACCAGGATAGGGGTCGAAAGTTTTCCATACATTTCCTTGTTAAAGTTACCAGGAGATCATGTTCAAATTTAACCAGGAAAATGTCACATTTTGACCAAGATGTTGTACAGAGTTGTTACTTTGACCAGGAAAATGTTTCTCTGACCCAGATTTCGTGGTCACTTCCAACTAGAAAATGTATGGAAAACTATTGACCCATATCCTGGTTAAATTTAACCAGGATGTTTTTAGAGTGTATTATTCATCAGAAGGGGTCATTACAATTAGTAAATTTTCCCCTTTAAAATTTCTCTCCTTGGAAGCTATCTCGACCCTCCTACGTTGCTGGCTGCAAGCCGACATGAAGGGTGAGGACGTACGGGTTCACACTTCACAGTGATGTATATTACATTTAAACATATGAGCTTATAAATAAGCTAGTTCGATATTTCGTTGCCACATGGAATTATAGGATACACGCGGGATAAACAAACCGAGCTCAGCACATAGTATATTGCGTTCCCTTTTATTCCCAATTTTCGTGTAGTACATACATATACCATTAAGCCTAATTCTAAGTGTGGCCAAACTGAACGAAAAAATGAACTGTATCCTATTTTACGTCAGGCTAAATACCATATTTTACACCCAAGAGGCAGTTTATATGCAATCAACTGGACTAAACCACACGTAAGAAACCTCTTTATGTTTGTGATGGGTTAAGAAAAGGATGATTCGACAAATTTCTCAAATAAACTCAAATTTTGGGAGACGTGTTGTTGATGTGTTTTGTTTATCCCAACTGTTTGGACGATGTGCGCATACACACTTGTATTATTCCCGCTGCCCTGCACCTATACATATATATATATATATATATATATATATATATATATATGTAGTCAGGGTAACCCTGACGTCAGGGACGGGTTTACATTTGATCTTATCACTTACCTCGAGAGGCATGAAAGACCAAATAAAGCAAGCCCTCGAAGTCGAGTTACTCTGTCTACTATATGGGCTGCACTGGTTAGGGTATGTAAGTCAAAGAGGAGTACTTGTTCGACACCTGCTTTAAAGGTAAGTTCCAAGGTATAGCCTTCACCACTGCCCATGACCGTACGGGACTGTTTTTCTCAGGGAGGGCGGTGACTTTTGCCCGTCTCCACACCTCACCCCTGAGGCATTTAAATGTCCAATATTTTGCCCGACTGAGACAAATATCTGCCCGATTTAGTCAGGTTTCTGCCCGGGGCTGTTGACATTTTGGGGCGGCCGCCCCAGCAGCCTAGCCCGTACGGCCATGCCGCGTACTGCCCCACTATCTACTGATACAGACTCTGAGACTACTTAGTAAGCCCGGGGAGTTGCCACGGATAGAGATACAACCAGGCTGGAGTTGCCACGGACTCTCCATCTGTGGCAACTCCCTCATAAGCCAAGCTGTAGCTACCGTGGACGAAGACCTGATCGGTTAGTTAGTTAGATGAGGTTTTACGGCTCAGTTTCTAACCAAGAAGACGGAGATCAAGGATGGTACAAAGTAATTCCAGTATCAAAATCCTAGTCTGTCTGAATCCTAGGCTGAATCACATGTATATACATATGCTAGCTTCAACCTGGTATTCACTTGGAACAGAAACAAAGAAGACAAGGGCAGACGTGTGATTTTGATATTTCTACAGTGAAAATGTCGACTGATGTGAAAAGACCAAACAAAATCGTTCGGTAAGAGTAAAGGCGTGTGTGTATACCAAAATATACAAACAAATATTATTAACGAGACAGTTTCTTTGAAGACAAGAGACAGTGGTTGGTGTATTGCAGTATACGTAGCTTTTTATACACGTTACGGCTATGTATGTACGGTAGAGACCCATTCCGCGACGACGTTTTGTAATAGACGATAAACTTTTTGGGAAATTGCAGTGCTGTACCATAAAATGCCAAGTCAACGGATATTTTCTCACGTGATACATAGGCTTGTAACAACTGTTGGTACTAATTTAGAATCCGTGCCGGGAAGTGACGTAAATTACAACTTAAAACTTCAAACTAAAATTTCAGTGACAAAGTTTATGTTTCAAAAGAGCCAACATGAAGAAGAAGCGTAACAAGACTTTTTGGTGTCAGTGGGATTTGAAGGCAGTATATTGCAAGAATACGAACGCGATGCACTGTAGACGTATAGCAAGTCCATGCCCTAACCGATTGCGCTGCGAGCCGAGCTGCCGACCAGCGGTTTGAAATATTATAAGTACACACTAACTCCATTGCGTATACACATGTCTATACGTATATTATATCTCTATGTATACCTAGGGTGTAACCCTATCCTTATCCATATGGATAACACGTACATAACCCTATCCCTATCCGTATGCGTACCACGAATATAACCCTATCCCTATCCGTATGGGTACCACGCATGTAACCCTATCCTTATCCGTATGCCTACCACGTAACCCTATCCCTATGCGTACCATATTACGTCACTTCCGGGCACGGATTCTAAATTAGAGCCCAACTGTTTTCTTAGCTTCCACAATTTACCGTCACACTGTCCAACCAAATCGGTCAAAGTCAAAGAGATTGAACTACACTTTGTTCCCTGAACTAACATTAGGCCTAGGCCTATAGGCAGGCTATTGCTGCACAAACTTTTTCCCCCCAAAGATCCCTGAGGGATCCTGCATCTGTAGTGATTGTTACTACATACGCGTATGCGCGTGTATGAACGTAACTATAGCTACTGTATGGACTATGTCACAATTGAATAGCAATGCGTGTTATTGACTCACCTCACTCACCATAACTCACCGGAGCCCATCGCCAGTAACTGCCGATGGGGTCGTAAAAACTGGGGCAGACAGCCGTTTCTGGCTTATGTATTGTATATGTATTGTATTGAGCATACAATAGTGTGAATTTCCTAGAAACAAATTTTAAGCAGTTTGATAGAACATTTAAAACACAAAAGGAGTAACTATAGAATACCCCACTATGGTCGAAAAACACCTTTTTGAAAACTAGTAGGCTAAGTTGCAGTGGCCATGGTACCCCTAGCCTAGATTGTGATTTTGAGAACGAATCAACATGTATTTTCTGAAAAAGTTCACTGAGCCTCCAGTTTCGAGTGTAGGCGCAGTCGCAGTAGCAGTTGCCATTTATTAATTCGTGTTATTTTGCAACACAATAATTACGTGTGTTTTATGTTAATGTTTTTTTTAAAAAATGATCAAGTCTACTGAGGTGCACTCGCAGTTGCAATGGCCATTTATGAATTTGTGTTATTTTGCAACACAATCTATAATTTGGTGTGTTTTGTGTCAATATTTTTGAAAAAGTTCAAGTCCACTGAGCCTCCAGGTCGAGTGGGGGCGCAGTCAAAGTTGCAGTGGCCATTCATGAATTTGTGTTATTTTTCAACATGTTATTAGGTGTGTTTTGTGTTAATATTTTTTCAAAAATGTTCAAGTTCACTGAGCCTCCAGTTTCGAGTGGAGGCGCAGTCGTAGTCGCAGTGGCCATTCATGAATTCATGTTATTTTTCAACGCAATAATTGCATGTGTTTTGTGTTAATATTTTTTGAAAATGTTCAAGTCCACTGAGCCTCCAGTTTCAAGTGGAGGCGCAGTCGTAGTCACAGTGGCCATTCATGAATTCGTGTTATTATTCAACACAATAATTGTGTGTGTTTTGTGTTAATATTTTTTGAAAATGTTCAAGTCCACAGAGCCTCCAGTTTCGAGTGGAGGTGCAATCGCAGTCACAGTGGCCATTCATTAATGCGTGTTATTTTGTTACTTTGTCTGAGCATCACTGTGACTGTACCTCTGGAGGTGAGGTGAGGTAAGGTTTATTATTGGCGGGGTATTCTATAGTTGTGCCAAACAAAACAGCATTGCTTGTGCAAATCAAAATTTTTGGACACCATGTGCACGTATTCTTAGCAAGAAGAATCTTAAATATATAAATGACCACCAGAGGTCAATATCCCTAGAATATTTGTGAATTTTAGAAAGATCGAGATCAGCAAAAAGTTTTGACGATGCAGTAGCTTAAATTTGTGAATGTTCTGCGATATTGCTGACCTAGTATGGGAAGCCTCAAAGCGACCCAAATACCACTGTAGGTCACCAGACTGCGCACTACAAATACACTTTGGATCACAAATGTAGAAACTTCATTTGCTGGTATCTCCAGTACTAGTACTATATGTTCGATTAGAATAGAAGTTTCATGAAATTGCATAGATTTAGTTCCTCTTTCAGGTATGGAAATTAATATTTTGTTCAAACTAGATGGCTCACACATTGTATTGCTGTGTGTGTTTAACCAGTGAAGCCATAAAAATTGTGAAGGCCATTCCATTGTATGGCAAAAAGTTAATGGGTGTATCTCCATATGCAGAGTGTGCATTCAACCTTCAGTCTGAAGTTATAGGTCATTTAATCAATTTTTCAAAAGAATTCAAGTAATTTTCACAACAGAGATATATAAGTCATAGTTTTGTTATACTTCAAACTTGAAAACATGTAGATTCTCAGCCAATAACTGGGGCAAAAGAAATGCCATAGTGTTCCTTCCACACAACCTTTTGAAACTAACACTGGAGTAACTTGAATAAAAACTGAATAATCAAGGAGGATAACACCTCATATTTATTTAATGAATTCATGAGCTGACTTGTAGAGAATATATGGGCTAGGGACAAGATGCCCCTTTTTTAGCTTCAAAATTTTGCTTTAAACTGTATGTCCTCATAATTGTTTCCAGTGGTCAATTTCTGTAGAGATTTTAAGCATCAGAATCGGAGCTTAAAATGGCTTCAAACTGATTGGAACAAAAAAAATAAAAACATTTTGAATGCTGTTGCTGTTTTTCTATTACTCCAATTTGATGACCTATCACTTTTTGTCAGAAGGTGTCCACAGAAGGCAAAGAGGGTATTAAGGACTAACTTTGATAGCAAATACTGACTTGTTATTAGTGGAAAAAATAAACTACCAAAAATAAAGATAAAAGTTTGTAAAAGTTGATGACAGTAATTTTAAAATGTTGTTTTGAAATTTTTTTTGGAAAAGGTGGGTTAATAATGCAGAGTTCCTGATGTCCTTTTTTATTACAATTTTGAAACTGGGCAAAGCCTACTGTACCTCTTATATGAGTCATACTGTACATGCATGGGATTGCAGATCAAATTATGCTTTGCTAGTACTAGTATGCTTTACTACAGTACATTGTGTGTACATGTGCATTTAATTCTTCAAAGGTCTTTGTTCTTCATGTGTGATCTCTGAGGTCAGGTTACAAAGGTACTGAGCTTATATACGAATGATGTATGAAAAAAAAAATAGTTATGACTGATGAATGGAGGGAAGGAGGGAGAGGATGAAATTGGCTTGATAAATGCCGGATAAACAAGGTAAATACTGTCTAGGGACTACTGGAAGGTAGGACTAGGTATAATAGAAAGATGAAACAAGAAGGGAAAGGAGCCTGAGTTGGAACAGGGATGAAGGATACAATTGTAAGGCTGACATTGCAACCAAGGATGGAAAGAATGAGGGAGGAAAGAAAGGGGACAGGCATTAGTAGGAGGGAGGTGGGGAAGAGAGGTACAGGAATGAATAATGGAGGTAGGTTGAGTATGGGGAAAAAGTACTTTAGAACTAAAGAGAAGCTGGAACAAAGTAAGAGGAGCAGGGACTTTGCCAGGTCAGTCCTCCAATGTGACATTCTCAATGTATGGTCTGGACCTCTGGCAGAGAGGGCTAAGGGAAGGTGGTGATTCCCTACTTTACCTTTTTGAAAAAATTAGCAATTGGTGAGGTACCTACTGTAGATGGCAGATGGCACAATATTTGACCAAAATGTACAGTACCTTACAAATGAGGTGAGAAGTACAATTTGTAATGATCACAGAATATTTTTATACCGTGCTCCAAATATGTCTCTGCAGGACAAATTCATGGCAATCACCTTGAGTAGCAGCTCTCATCAATTGGCTTCTGATACACACAAGGGATTTTTCAGTTTAACCAAAAGCCACCGTCAATATTTCGAAGTTTACTTTTTAGAAGTACTTGTGCACAAAATGTGTCTAGGGACAAATAACGATCCCTTGATCTTACCTGTGCATTTTGAACATGTTACAGTTTTTCAAGTAGACCTGTATAAAACCTGAAGTTTGCATTGAGTGAAACATGAAAACATTGTATTAAACTCAGATCACTATCTTTACTGATCCTGCTAAAATGCAGGAAGTCATAGATTCAACACGATGGTCCAGGAGGTTTTCTGTAAACTGTGGAGATTTTACACTTCAGTGCACATTTGTGTTTCCATTGAACTGAAAGAAAATGGAGTATAAATTTCAATTTGTTCTGTGCAAAGGACCTCTCTTGTAACCACTCCAGGTACAGCTATGGAAAACAGGGCCACTCTTTGACACTCCCAAGAGCCCTGATGCAGAGATGTCATGTGTCAATTTATCTATGCCTGTAGACCCTAAACTTTGAATTCTTATCAAAGCATCTCTGCACCCACTCCTTGAAGATTGATGTTGGTGAAATCATTCACTCCTCCTCCAAGTATTGGTACATTCACTCCAGAATGTTGGTTGTGGTCTTAGTATGAAATGAACTACAATGAGTTGTCATCAAATTAGACTTGTTAACCTATTTTTATACTCATTCATTTTATTACAAAATCTTTCTTGCTTATTTAACAGCCCAAAATATGACTCCCCATCCAAACATGTGCACATTCACTTCAAAGATGACATTGGTCACATAATTCACTCTGCATTCATGCATCCACTCCAGAATATTGGTATTATATTCATGTGCAGTAATGTCTCCAGATGAAAGAGTCTGAAATAAAGTTTTATGAAACCCCCCCCCCCAAAAAAAAAAAAAACTAGACTTCCGTAAATTAAGAAATGGCCAACAATGATGAGTTGTAATCTTTTCAGAGCATCTGTGCATCCACCCAAAAAGATCAGTGGTTAACTTAGATTTTTTTCCTTTCTTAAACATTAATCTTGCATCTGAGCACTGTACATCCACTTAGCAGATACATGGTGTGAAAAATTCAAGGCTCTGCACATCAGCATTTGGTAGTTTAAGTTGACTGAGCATTGGAGCATCTGAGATTCATCCGTCGAGTGGCACTGTATATTATACAGGGGATTCTGTCATTACAGCTTAACTGCAGAACTGAAGGAAAGTTAACTACCCATATACATTAGTGTGTTGAATCATGCTGATAATGATGAGTATAGAACTGCAATGTACCCAAGCACACCTATATACTGTCAGTGTGCGATAACCTACGCGAATACTCTGCACCCAGTGCAGGGAACGCCTAGGGAGTGTATAGTATTAATACCTCAAATTCAGTCTATTATAATGGCACACACGGTTGCAGGGGAACAGAACATCTGACGGATTAGTCACATGTGAAGTACACGCGACACGAGTCAGATCACTGGCTCTTAGATAAGAAGCACTCCTAATGCTTATGTTTAACAAGAAGTTTGGTAATAATTATTTTTTTCCCTTCCAAATGCTTTTCGCGACCCCTAGTTTGCCGACCCCTGCACTAAATCATATGTACAGTATGTGCAGTGTAATTGGCCTAGTTTACTCTTCACATTTGTCACGACTACTGTGCACATGCTTTTGTGCTACAATATGTAACAAACACTGGCTCTTGAGCTGTGCAACATGACAATTTGGTCTACAGACTTTCATTAACAGTGTGAATTACAGTAGGTTTGAATAAGGCAAGTGGATGTTCATGTGGGTAAGAAGAACTTTAGAGAACAGCTAGGCCCACAAAAGGGGGAGGGGGATTTGTTGAAGCCTGACTACAATAATTTAAAACTGTCTAAAATGCAGACTGCAGTCTTCTCTTATCTCTCATTACCCTTAGAATTTATATTAATATTTAACTATGAGCAATAACCATTTGTACTGTATTTTCCCACAGCCTCTGGTTTCCAATACAGTACTGTATTTCTGGTTACATGGAAACTGTTTCTTCTGCAGGAATCTCAGCTTAGGCTAAGCCTTAATCTTAAATGAGTTTGGGCTTTCATAAATGATTACCATCCATACCAGTTAAAAGCAGGCCAGTAGGCCAAGTCACTGTGTGGTCAGACATTAAATAAAGGCCCCATCTTTGTAGTAACTGTTTCCTCACCATTAATTCATGTAACTGAACAATAGACAACTACAGTACAGTATAGCAAGTTTTATTTTTTGTCCATCAAAGGTATGTGGTGCCGGAAGAAGCTCCCCCAGAGGATCCCACCTCTGATTATATGAATCTTCTTGGGATGGTCTTTAGCATGTTTGGTCTAATGATGAAGGTAAGATGAAAGAAATATAGAGAAGTTTGTAGCTTTACCGTAGTTAGGTCTAAGTCAGGAAGTTAGCTGGGCTCTGTTACAGGTGGTATTCTGTATCCATGAGATTCTATAGGAGCACACTGGCACTACCGGTACTGTGGCCGAGTGGATTAGGGCAGTGCCATTTGAAGCGATGAAGCTTGGCAACCAGGGTTTGGGTTGGATCCCTGGCCAGGTCAACGTAAGGTGGGTTTTTCATCCAAGAACAGTCTACCCTTTTTCCATCTGAATTGGCTTTTCAAAAGAAACCAAATTTGATCTGAAATGTTGAGTTGGTTAGCCACCCGACATGAAGTTGTAATTCATAATCCACATAGGCTTCTTTCACATTTGTGGTCGCTTAGCGTAATAAACAACTCCCCTTAAAGGCCTGAATTACTAAAATTTACCTTCATGTTAAGACTATTATTTTTCAGGAAGTAACAAAGCAGCAATATGATAGTCATCTTGAATCCATCTCCTGTTATTGCCATTTAGTATTTCCCAAGTGATGATACAGAAGTGGACACCAGTCTTTAGCCACTTCCTGAAAGACTGGGAGATGGGTGAAGTTTGAGAACCCTTGCTTTTCACCACAGCAGGACAGCTGCCAAATAAGGCCAGAAAATGCAGATTTGATGTGGAGACCTACCAAATTCAAGGAGTGTAATCGTAACAGTGAAGAAAAAAGAACCATGCCCCCTTCCTTTTAACATAAATTTCCATTTCGGATTTTGGAATATTTTAAATAATTTTTCCTCTTTCTTTTGAAACAGCTAAAATGGTGTGCTTGGATTGCTGTATTCTGTTCCTTCATAAGTTTCTCCAGTTCAAGATGCTCCGAAGATGGGAAACAAATGTTTAGTAGTTTTATGTGAGTATTCTTTCAGTTAACTCATTTGTAGTTAAAAAATTAGTGAAGCATGTTGTTTAAAGGGAAATTATAGTCCATCCAATTTAAGTTAGTATACTGGTATCCTAATTCTTCAATAGTTCTTTTAATCATGTGACATTTTTATAACTTTCTTGCCAAATTCATGCAAAATAGAACCTTACTTCATCTTCATATTACATATTTATGTTCAGAAACATCTCAGATAGCCCTAATTCACTTGATCAGGGAAGTTTAAGGACACTTTTAAGGTTTGGTCGATATTTTAAAATTAATTTGGGGTAACTTCTCATTCCCTTTAAATGTTGTGTAGAGAAACTGCAAATTCCGCACCTTCCATTGTCAATTCCACTTGGGATTGTACTGTATTGTTAAATGGTGGAAATCAAGGTAATTTGTCAGGTTACACACCATCCAAATGAGATACCACTGCCAATCGAAGAATTGCTTTGTTAGAGTAATTGTGTGGTTGCTATATTTAGACCATTTACTGTAACTGGATGTGTTGTCACGTTAATTGAAGTAAGTTAACCACATCATTTTTGCTGTGATCAGTTGGCAAGTGTGTGGAAGGTGGTGTTGCGTGGTGGAAAATGAGTGTGAGATGTCAGTTTTTTTGGCAAATTTCACTTTTTTTTTTTAAGGGAACTGCTACTTTTATTACATTCCATTACCTCCTGCTCTGAGGATTTAAACGAATGCTGCTGTCATTTGCAGATTCTTCTCTAAAAAACAGAAATATCAGGGGTGGCACCAGGATTTGTCTGTCAGGATGCCAAGCTCCCTGACGGGAGGTGGAGGCAGCAGCCCGAAGCCCTGACAAAGAATGAGTTGCCAAAAGGATGAGAAATGCAAAGTACGCTTAAATTTTTGGCATTTTTTCCAAAAAAATTGAAAATTTGGGAGTTTAATTGAAAAAAAAACTAGTAAAATACGAATTTTTATGGAAAAAAAATTGAAAAATATGGGTATTTTTAAGGAAAATGCCCTTCCTATGAGCAAAATCAAGCAGATCGGGGGGGGGGGACTAAAGGTCATTAGGATTACATATTTTATCATATGGATTAAGTCTACCTGACGATTTTGAAACTTCCCCCTACTGGCCCCCCTTGCTTGCACCACCGCTAATCATGATTTTAGTCCATTACAAAGTGATACTTTGATGAGGTTCTGTGTGATGAAAGTTTCCATTGCAACTTGTCTCTAAATGCTTGATCAATGCCATATGCTACATGCTACTGTATGTTACCTGAAAGTTACCTAAATTACCTAAAAGTTACCTAAAAATTGTATGTTACCAATAGCCTTAATTAAACTTTTTAGGCAATACCAGTCTAGCTTACCTTTGTTTGGCCAGCCTAGCTGCTTCATGCTTTCATTATAGTCCAGGAGTACACATGTGTTTAGGCTGAGGAAAAATTAACAGTAACTTAAAATTTTGAATAATTTTGTAAGAGTTGTAGTAGAGTAGCTAAAAATTTACTGCATGCTTTGTTTTCTTGTCTAAATATTGGGTTCCTTAGACCTTCTGTGGACCAGTTCAGGGCATCCTGCAGGCTGCAAGTGGCCTCCAGGCTGCCTTTGAGAAAATAAGGTTTAGACTTAAAAGTCTTGAGTGACAAACTAAAAGACTCATCTCATTGCATATACCTGGAATCCAATAAATTAAGAGGGGAATTAGATACTGTATAGAGGGAAATTTCTGCAAAGTTACTGTTTCATGATTCTGTACCTTGTGGACATGTTCTCAGAGTGAAGAATTTGTGGTTGGATCTGAAATGATCAACCATCATAGTCCTGCACAGTATAACAGAAATATTTTTGCGGGTCTTAAATATGGGATAAGTTACTTGGCCACGAAAAGCACAAAAATTAGGCCCCGAGAAAATTTCCACTATACAGTACTACATATGTGGTACAGAATATTTTCATACTTCTTGAATGATGACATGACGTACAGATATAGAAGGTAGACAATACAAAGAAAGGTAGCTTGGAAACATTTTCGAGAAAAAAGGTTATCACCGAAAGAAATTGATTGGGAAGCAAAATTTGTTTAACTTGGCCATTAATTTTTAATAGTACAAAGTGTGACTTGAGTTTACAAGTCTGTCCCCATTCTGCTCGAAGCTGCCGTTGTTGACTGGAATCGATCTCATATGGTGGCTGTACAGTAGTGGGTTAGTTAAATCAAGTGGTAACTTAGTTAATAGTAAGTGAACAATGAAGAATACACTTGCTCTCTCCCAAAGAGATCATGTCTCTCCTGTTCCGATGCTTGCATTTTCGTCCATGAGGAATGTTTTTATGGATATCCATTGGACCAGAAATTGCTTACACACATTGCAGTTTACTTTTAGCAGGGGCATAGCCAGGAGTTTTCAAAATAGGGTCACAAGGTTTGATTGATCTCTGTTGGACTGAGATGCAAAATGATGCCATATTTCACACATTTTGAAGCATAATTAGGATCGTTTTTTTTCATGACAGCAAATGGAGGGGGTGGTGGGGGAAAGGGCTGACTTCACACATGATGACCAATAGAGGGACATTGGCCTGTTGTGCCTCCTTGGATCCAGAACTGTTTAGTGTTTTTGAAGTCTTGTGTACATGTCTTTTCTCATTTTGTAATGTGATGTCTCTTCTACTGTATGACTGTTGTTCAGTTCATTGACTCCCCTTTTAGGTTATCAGTTTCTATTATTATGATGTCTTACTAACAGTGTATAGCCTAGATGTTACCATGGCAATGAAATTCAAGCTAAATGAGATGTTTTGAGAAATTTATCCTACCAATGTTTAATTTCAGTGTGTGCAACACATTGTTAATCTTGTCATTGTTGTTAAACTCATTTTCTCCAATTCATTCGTTTCCTTTGGAATTGTCAAATTTTGCTGCTGGTATTGTCATTTCTACAAAATCTTGTTCTATTGGGTTATCATGGCAATAGAATTTAAGCCAAATTTAAATTTTAGAGAAAAGAGATGTATTGTACACTGCTTATTTTTAAAAATCATTTGTGACTTGATGTTAATTGTGACTTGTTTAACACATTTTCTTCACATGGATTTTTTCCCTATCAGGTTATCAATTTCTGCTGTTGTGATGTCATATCTACAAAATCCTCAGCCAATGACATTACCATGGCAATAACATTTAAAGAAAATGAGATGTCTTCTTACATTCAGCCACCAGCATACAAAGAGAATATATTCATAAACATCAACTGGCCACCATCTCATTCATGAGCATACATCGTGTGAAATGGGACAATGCCTCGTCTTAAGTGAAGTTCAAGGAACTAGTTTTCCTTTGAGAAGATTTATGATTCTGACAAAGTTTGGTTGGAAGAAAGAGTAAGGACCAGGAAATATTGAAAAGTGATGAACTGAATTTATTAGAGTCAGGACAACTAGTAACTCTCATTGAATGTATATGAGAGGATTATCTTCTAAACAATTTTTAAGGGTACTGTATAAGTTGGAGGCGTACCGAAGTCTAAGTTAGCAGCCAAACTTTTGGTACTGACTTCATCGAGTAATGTAAAAAGAATTAATCACGGTAAAGAGTTTGACAAATGACAGAAAAAATATGACTTAATTTATTTCTCACTCTATTTGCATTCAGTTTGTCATGTTCTACACAGGGCTTGAAATAACCAGAGGCACTTAAGACTTGGCCTTTAGGCCCTGTCACATTGCCTTGATGCCTGTCAAGATTACCAACTCCTAATGCCATAATGGCTTGAAGCATAGGCGTGGGAAGCTGTTTGAGAAACTGTTCGAGACAAGGGGTGTCCCCTCCCCCGTGGAAATATTTGGATATTTGAGGGTCCTTAGATACAATTTGGTTCATCATTTTGGACAAACTTTAAGGTAAATTGCTGCAAATTTTTGACATTTCTTACAGAAGAGACAAATAAGGCATTTTCGTCCTTGGAAAGTGGGAGGGGGCTGAAGCATACTTCTGCCCCCACAAATTTTGCTTAGGGCTTGCGCCCCCATCCCCCGCTTGCTACACCCTTTCAGCCAGTGAGCCACAACTGGAACAAAGGCTATGGCCAGCCCGACTTAAACCAAATGGTTAGAAACTGAGCCGTAAAACTTATCTAACTCTAACCCTACGCCCTTTGCTTGAAGCCCTTTTGCATCATTTCTGTTTGGTGTGTTCTACTTTCTAAGTTTTGACCTTCGTAACCCTTTTGCTTGGTCTCAGTGTACTGGCAAATTTTGCCAGCCACAGGACATTTGGCCTTACCCGTGCCAGTTCTTATTCAAACCCTGCTATGTTTGTCCATTGAAACTTGTTACAACACCACAACTACTTTCTCCAAAAGTCCCTTTTGGGTGGATGCCTCACACTGATTACCGCCCAAAGATCAATGGCTTTGTAAAATCGAAATGGCAAGAACTATGGGATTCCTTTCCCGAAAACAAATTGTACCGAGTTAA